>AWWV01008950.1:0-13856 GCA_001974805.1 Corchorus capsularis
AAATGCAAAAACAGTGCAAGCAACATCAAAACCAGATAAAAAGCAAAGGCTATCAAACAAGCATGCACCCGGGCGTTGAAGATCTTTTAGAAGACCTCGTGTGCAGGGCTGTGCATGGGAGGAGTGGTGGAAATGGTAAAGAGATATAGCAAGGAAAGAAAACACAAGCATATTAGCATAGAAACTTCACACCAGGATGTATGTAAGAGAAGCAACACAAACATGAATGACATTTTTGCTATTGGCAGAATTGGAAGAGAGATTCAGGATCAATTCCTGGTCCCTAAGCACCAATTTAGCCTTAGGGATATGGCAAGCAACGAGTCACATCATATTCAGAAAATGCAAGCAAGTCAAGCATGTTTAGCAAGCAATACAGTATTCGTGCAGTTTCAGCACACCATCAGTAATTTTCACCTCAATGACATCATATGATTAGTCTAAGTCAAAAGTCACATGGCATTTAGACTTCAACACATTATAGCATGCACGGGCAATACTCCATTTCAGATTCATCGGGATTAAGGCGGAGCAGGAAACCACAGATAAATTACCCCAAAAGATTGCAAGTTCAACAAAATAAATGAATCATCAAGACTAATCCAAGGGTTCAGGACAGTTAAGATGATCAAACTAAACAGAGCCCATTCAAGGAAAATATCTCAAACACAAACAGAGCTAAGGCCTAAATGGCAACGAAAGGAATCAACAATACAACAAATCAGGGAGAGCCAATACTCAGGTGCAGGAAACAGGATCCAAAGGATAAATCACAAAAGGGTAATTAGGAACAAACATTCAAGGGTTCTAAACGATAGCACATAAAACAAGGAGAAGTTCAAAGCAAGTCAAAAATCATCAGAGCATAGAGTATTTTGCAAATAAAAAAAGGGGCGGGAAAGAAAGGATTGACGCTGGAGACCATTGCTGAGATGGTATGCCTCCATTGGTTCCCAAATAAACCTTGAATTGCCAAGTCAGCAAATATGCAAGTCTCCTGCAGGAAGAGGACACGTGGAGATTAATAGGAAAAACAAAAGGATCGAGGCTGGACACAAAAAGACAGATTGGATGCACAACAGAATCAAATAAATTGAAAGAGGACTAAAGGCTAAATGACTCACCTAGAAACTCTGGATGCGGATTGGCCCAAATGGTCGCCAACTCAGCATTTTCTCACTCTCTCCCACCCAAATGTTCAGGAAAAACCAAGGTGTTTTAAACAGAAATCCCGAAATGCAAGGTAGGAAAAAGTGAGAGGATTAGAACACCAATAGGTCACCCAAGCAAGAACCAATACCAAAGTGCCAGTTCATCATCTCCCTCACAATTCACAAAAGACAAACATACATAAGACAAAATGGGGAGGAGAATGAAAGCAAAAATTTGCTTGAATGAAGACCAAACAGAAGTAAAGGGATCATACAGTAAATAGGTCACTAGGCGTAAACCGCATGGGAAGCAGTATACAAAAAAAACCAGGGACGCAAAACCTGAAACCGGTGGAAAGGACGATGACTCATCCTTTCCAGCTGGCTAAAACACGCCAACTTTATCCTCCAAAAGATCACCTGCACCAGATGAGGATGGAATTAGGTAATTTCAAGGGAAATAAGAAGAATCCAAAAAAAAGAGGACCGTCGATTGAGAGATTGTACCTCTCATTTTCTAGGTCTATAAATAAGCTTAGAATCGTCTTCAGTAGGGGAGAAAAAAAGAAAAAAAGGAAAAAAACTCTGCAGAAATTTGTAGGGTTCATAGATCTAGATTTGAGGGTTTTTAGATTCAAAAGAAAAAAGGGTGAATTAAAGCCATAAATAGTCAAGGAATGAAGAAAGAAAAAGGATAAATGAAGAAAGAAAAAGGATAATCAAAGTTTTAGTGGGGTTCAACGATAGAAGCAGTGGATCTTTGGTGGTTGAATAGGTTCGGGTAGAGGAAGATTTGGGGTGATTTTCTGGGTTTTTCGAAAGATCAAGTCAAGAGTTGTGTTGAAAATGTCGAAAGGAGGCTGTGGATGAGGTTTTTAAGATTACCGGTGGTGAGAAGGTGCTCTGACACGGCGGAGGGATCGCTGACGGCTGAATCTAGGGTTCCAGGAACGGAGAAGCTTTGAGGGAGAGGAAGAAGATCGGGTCTTTTATAGCTCATATGGATCAGAGACTAAACGGCGCCGTGTTCAGGTAAAATTCCAAACCCTAGTTCAATTTGGTCCTATACAGTAGGTTCAAGTTATGTTTGGTTTGATTAAGTCCGGAAATTTGTAAGAATTCGCATGTAGGTCCCTAATGATGGAAAATTAAGTCAATTGAACCCCCAATTTAGAGTTTTAATAAGAATTTAGTAACTCGCTTTGTTAATTATGTAGGAAAGTTAATAAATTTGTGGAAAAATTATGTTATAACATGCATTTTAAATTCCATAAATGTTGTTGATCTCATATTCATTTGAGAAAAGAAATTGATACCGATGATGGAATAAATGGGTAGAATGAGACAATGCTTGTCCATTTTAACCTTAATTTCCTAGGCTTGGGATATTATTTTGGGGGTCTTACCAGCCAAGTGGAAGGTGCCCAAATAATACCCTTCGTATAAATATTTGGGTAAATGTGATTAAACTGGAACACATGCATCATGTGCATAATTAGAGCCTTAATCTTAAGAAAAGTAAATCTTAATAAGCAAGCCATAATTCGGTAGAATGAGGGGACATAAAAGAAATTAAGAGAAGTGAATCTTAATTCATGGTAATTAAGAAAAGCAAGTAAGTTCAAAGACTTAATTTCACAAGAATTAAGTAAAATTATCAAAGACTTAATTTCACAAGAATTAAGTAAAATCAGCAAAGATTCAATCCAAAGATGATTAAGTAGGACCATACAAGGGGCTTAATTTCAAGGAAATTAGGCAAAAGAAGACTGAAAGAAGACTGACAAAAGACTAGAAAGTTAGACTGAAATCAGACTGAAATTAGACTAAAATTAGACTGAAAAAAGACTGATATTAGACTGAAATTGGACTGATAAAAGACTGGCTTAATTTCAAGGAAATTGAGTAAAGAAGACTGGCTTAATTGCAAGGAAATTAAGTAAAACAAGATTGGCTTAGTTTCAGGGAAACTAGGTAAAGAAAAGACTGGCTTAATTTCAAGTAAATTAAGTAAACAAGACTGGCTTAGTTTCACGGAAATTAGGTAAAGAAAAGACTGGCTTAATTTCAAGGAAATTAGGTGAAGATAAGACTGGCTTAATTTCAAGGAAATTAAGTAAAAAGACACATGCTTAATTTCAGAAAAGGAAATTAAGTAGAGTCAATAAAAGACTTAATTCAAGGTAATTAAGTAGAGTCAATAAAAGACTTAATTTAGGGTAATTAAGTGAAGTCAATAAAGAACTTAATCTAAAAAGAGATTAAGTAAAACAATAAAAGGACTTGATTTATAAAAATTGAGTCAATAAAGGGAAGGAAATAATGAATTGGCTTAATCTAAATAAATTAAGTCAAAATAAAGGCAATAGTAAATTGGCCCAATCCGGCCAATTGAGTAAAGAAATCGAGTAAAAATTTGGCATAAAACGATGAACTAATTAAGGCAAAGCATAAAAGTTAGGCATGGAAAGACTTAGGCTTAAAAGGAATTAACCAATTATAGAAACCCGAAGTCGGTTCTAGACCAGTCAGTGCCGTCGTTTCGACGGGCGTCGTGGGGGTGCTAATCCTTCCGCACGCGTACCTGACTCCCGGACCTTAGACTCTGGTTGAGCAGATTGTATTAAGTTTAGTATTACCTAATTAGGTTAATATTAGATTTAATAATTGGATAGGTGGCTAATCACACCTAGTAAAAAAGATTAAGTGGCGACTCCCCGTAAGAAGCATCCATAGCAGTTTTGCCCCCGGTCGCAAACGTTGCGACAGCTTGGCGACTCCGCTGGGGACAAAGTTAGAGAGTCAAACTGAACACTGGTTTAGAAATAACTAGGGTCTCATAATTGGTTGTTTATTTCCTTTTCTTGCTTATCCATGTCTGTACGCTTTATCTTGCATACATGTCATTAATGGCTTCATTCATATCTTGTTTATATCTTGCTTAACACTATGTTTATTTCTTCTCTCTTTGGGGGTAGTTTAGTAGGTTTGGGTTATGAGTGTTCAGTAAAGGTTTGTTTGTTCCTTCACACGTACACTAAGTAATTTGCATTAGCATTGTGCATGAGCTTACACCGGAGCTCTAATCCTTTTAGGAGGAGGCAAAGTAGCTAGCCCTCGTGTGACGATAGTCACCGTGCGGGTTTGTAGTGAACACCTCCACTCAGACTGAATCCTCTCCAATGATCCTAAAGTGGGTGAGGAATGGAGTCCTTACTAGCTTGAAAATGCGACAGTGAGGACAGTTTGGGAACCTTTAGAGCCAAGAAAAGCCTCACCCAGCATTTAGATACCCTAATATTCCGCCTAGGTAGAGCCAATCCAGCGATGATAAACCTAGGTACACAAAAGGAACATTTCTCACCTTTACTTTTATTCTTGTCATGAACCTTGGAAAGGGTAATTATATTACCCTAATAGATGGACTCTCCGCCCACAAGAGCTTAATGCTCGAATTTTCAAAAAACCGGAAAATACTTTTATCAAGGGCATTTGTACATGTATTTATCTGAAGCTTTACATGTTACTAACCTCGTTTCATTGTGGTGTGCCTTTTTCCCCTTCTTGCATTCGCATTCATAATAGGTTGATTCATCATTCAAGGTAGAGGAAGATGTTAACGGATGAGCTAGAGTCCTTTGTGCCCGAGCATCTGAGAGATAGTCACCCGTCTCACGTTCAGCACAGGCATGAGACAGCACAGATGAAATATGGGGATAATTTGAATGGGGAATTTCAATCAGAGGTGCCGGAAGAGATATACCTGGATTTGAAGCAAAATGACTACACTGAGCTTCACAAGCTATGGATGAGGATGAAGATGACTGAATCAGAGTTTGCGGAAAAATATGGGGCGGTAGTTCAGCTTATGAAAGTGAAGGTAGATGACAACATGATTAGGGGAATGCTGCCATATTGGGATCGATCATACCGGTGCTTCACCTTCAATGAAGTCGATATGGTCCCTACCATCGAGGAATATGCCCAGTTATTGAAATTAAAGGCTATCGAGGCAGGATCTAGGGTCTTCATGAGGGGGAACAAGTCCACCGCAGTATCCACTTTGGTAGAGCTTATGGGTACAAAAAAGGCAGTCTATGACAAGTATTGGAAAAGTAAGGGTTACTCAAATGGGTTAGCAGTACAATGCCTTATGGAGTATGTCAAGGAGAACCCAAATACCCCTCAGGGACAGAATGTTATGGCTGTGCTGGTCTACGGGATGGTAGTATTTCCCAGGGCATTAGGACAAGTAGACTCCTATGTGATCCATCTAGTGGACTCCATCTTAAGAGGAGATAACCCAGTCCCTGCTATTCTAGCCGAAACTATCAGGTCTTTGAATCATTGTCGTAAAAAGGGAGGAAGGTTCTAGGGTTGTGCTCAGTTGTTGACAATCTGGTTCAAAGGACACTTCGAATGTATAGAGTCTCGGTTCACACTTCCGATCCACTAGTGGGTAAAGTCAAATCCCATACGGGAATATCTGGATAGCAAGTGGCCCAAGAGCAAGACCAAAGCGCAATGGATGAGATTCCTAGGGACCCTTAAAGCTGAGCATGTTAATTGGGTTGCTCCTTGGTTCTATACTACCTCTGTGGCTTACTGCTGTGGTCTCAACCCGTGGGTTCCTTTGTTTGGACTGTGGGGGGTCACAAGTTACTCTCCCGTAATGGGTAGGAGGCAGTATGGTAGCAAGCAATTCATTCCAGCCACTCATGGTCTGAGTAGTGTCAACATCGTCTATGGGGAAGAGAATTCCAAGATAGAAGCTCAGGAGCTCCGAAAAACTCTCACACAAATGACTTTTGTAAGAAAGGGTGGAAGAGATACAAGAGTGACACCTGAATATCCTGACTGGCATCGGAAGAGATTAAAGAACATAAAGGTGCCTCCCCCTACTAATCTTGAAGCTGAAGTAGGGGAAGAAATGGAGGACATAGTTATGAAGCTAACCATGCAGCTGGAAAGGGAAAGGAATGGCACCGAAGCTCAAAGAATAGCAGAAGTTAACCGAAAGTTAATGTTGAGGATAGAGGAGGCAGAAAAGAGGGCTGAAGAAATGAGCACCAGATGCAAAGAAGCGGAAGAGGAGGCTAGAGGTGAAAGGAAGTTGAAAGAGAAAGCCATAGCTCGACATCAAGAGCTGAAAAAGGACTTCAAAGCTGAATGCAAGGAGAGAACTAGTTTGGCTAAGAAAAACAAAGCTGCTAAGATAGCAAACAATTACCTCATGGAGAAATTGGACTTTGAAAGGGGAGAAAGTTCTGTGAGAGCGGATCAGTGGGTACAGACTCTGGATCGCCGGTTGAAAAGAGCTAGGGAAGAAAAAGAAAAGGTACAGGATGAGTTGAGAGCAGAAAAGATTAGGACAGAGGTAGCTAAAGTAGCTAAGGCTCAAGCGGAAGCAACTGTGGAGTTCCATAAGAAAGCAGCTAAGATAAACCAGGAAGAATATGGAAAAGTGATGGGAACGCTCAAGAACTTGGAAGAAGAATGCGCAATGCTACGCGCTCAGAATTGGGCATTCCAGGATTAGGAATTCTTTCAGAAGAAGGCTTATGACCAAAGATGTGAGCAGATACGCTTCCTTCTAGACCAGATCAGGATTGGGTTGCTTCAGGTAGAGGATATCAGGGACCAAGCCAGAGGTGTATTACCATGCCTAGCCCCATTCGGTCAACACCTTCAGCCAGTAGCCGATGCCTTGGAAGACACCGTCAACAAATGCGATGAAGCCCTCGTTTACTTCAGACAGTTTGTGGGAAAATAGGGGCGCCAGGACTTTGTAGTAATCTTTAATTACTAGTTGCTTATGTAATTAAAGTTTATTTTCGGGAAAATAATTTAGTAATTTGTGGTTTTTAACTTCAGAACAATGGGTTGTAACCTTTAAGTTTTATTTTCGGAACTATGGTCTGTAATCATTAAGCTCTGATCTTCAAACGTTGGGTTTATGATATGTATGTTTGCAATCAATGAAGAAGTAGCAAGTTATGGCAACAACAATTATTCCCAGCTTATTTTCTCTACCTTGAATGAGGAGTTAGTAGGATCATGCATCATGACATCATATGCATGTAAAGCCAAGAGCCATGATTATTCACAGAATTGTAAATAGTCACGGATTTTGACTTGTGGAAGTTCCTACCAATTGTGGAGGGACCCCACTTCTTTGAAAGTAGAATTAGTAGGTTCATGACATTCATGACATCAAGAGCCCTGATTATTTACAAGATTGTAAATAGTCACGGTTGTTGGCTAGCGAAAGTTCCTACCAACATGTGGAGGGACCCCACACCTTTAAAAATTATAAATAACTTGGTAAATAAAAAGATTAATGCTAGAATACTAATATCCAAACTCGTCAGGTTTTAAAGATAGCTCCACCCAGGAAGATATATCAGCGGACTCAGCAGTACAATACCAGATTACAGACTAAGAAAATGGGGGATCAAACAGCAGAAATTCAGCAGTTGAGGGAAGAAATGTCACGAGGGGATGAGGAAGCTAGGCGCCGAGAGGAGGCAACCAATGCAAAAATGGACTGTATGATGGAGTTGATAACTGCCATGACTAGTGCAACCCCTGGAAGCTTAGGAACTGCACAAACTACTGAAGTTGAAAATGTGCCTACCACAGGGGTAGCAGGAAGCACAACTCAAGTCAACGTGCCCATCCTGTCATCAAGTCAAATCGACCTACCCATTCCCCCTCTAGGTAGCCTGCCATTACCTAAAATGGGAAGGAGCAACCTGCCTTCAGGGCAGTATACGCACCCTAACATGTCATCAACGGTGTTTGAACCATCGTCCCCTACTATCCTACCATTTTCTCGAGGGGGAAAATCAACACAAGAAGAAGTTCCGGTAGACTTTAAAGTCGAGGAAGATCCAAGGAAACTGATTGAGGAATCCACTGAGAAGCTATGGGGAAGAATAGAGGAGAAGTTCAAAGGAATCAGTGGTCAGCAAGCATATTTCAAAGGGTAGACAAGGTGGCATTGGTCACAGATTTGGTACTACCCGCAAAGTTTAAGGTTCCCGAGTTCGAGAAATTTGATGGAACCAAGTCACCAAAAGACCATGTCAATACCTATGTACGATAGATGCAGCCCTATTGTTCGGATGACATGCTCATGCACTACTTTCAAAGAAGTCTTGCTGGCTCGTCTTTTAAGTGGTACAATAGGATAGACCCTACCAAAGTTAAAACATGGAATGATATGGCCAATGTTTTCATAGCACAGTACCGGTATATTGATGAGCTGGCCCCAACTCGAGAGACATTACACATCATGAAAAGAAAGCCGGGAGAGACCATTGAGGAATATGGCCAACGTTTCAAAGATATGGCGCTAGAAGTGGACCCGTTGATGAAAGACACTGAAGTAGGCAACATTCTCCTTAAAACTCTGTCAAAAGAATACTTCCGCGAGCTTTACCAAGCAGCAACGGATTCTTTCACCAGACTAATCATAGTCGGGGAAACTTATGAAGTAGGGCTCAGAGCCGGGGTGTTTGAAGAAGCTGAAAAGAAAGGACATGCAAAGAAGAAAGAGGGGGATACGCATGAGGTAGGACAAACCAATTTTAAGCCCAGAGGACAGGGGCAGCAATATAACCCCCGGAGTTATGGGTACGCTTACTCATATCAACCACGAGGATTTTATACTCCTCCACAGACTAATCAGTACCATTACCCTCATGATGGGAACATTAGTTCTACAACGGGGACTCCATTTAATCCTAGACCAGTCAATACTGGGACTAGTGCGATTCAAGCAAATACCCAGAAGGCAGGGCCTACAAGGGAAAGGGTGCCCATAGATCCAATTCCTTACACATATACTGAGCTTCTTCCTCAGTTACTTCAACAGAACCTGGTCCAGAGGTTGCCTTATATGTACCCATTAAAGCCTCCATTGCCTGTATGGTACAACCCTAAAGCTCATTGTGACTTTCACTCAGGGGCAGAGGGGCATGCGACTGAAGATTGCCTAAAGTTGAAGTATGTAGTCCAAGATCTGGTTAAGAGCGGCAAGTTGCGTTTTGGAAACACAGTTCCGACCAGCCAGGGTCAAGGCCAAGAAAATACCCAAGTAACTATGGTAGACAGAGGAGAAGTTTTAAGAAAGACGGTATCCGAGGTAGCAACACCATTTGGGGTAATTTTCAAAGCACTGACCAAGGCAGAGATGATTGAGACAGGGGAATTCGGAAACGGGGATCATGAAGAAGTGTGTCCATACCATGGCCTAGTGCACGGGATTCGGCAGTGTCCAGAATTGAGAGGGAAACTACAGAGATTAATGGATGAGCATCGCATTGAATTCTATCTAGAGAAGAAAGAAGAAGAAATTGATGTGGTTTTAGAAGAATGCAATCATCCAAGACAACCCTTTATCCCTAGGCCAATCCAGCCTTTTATCCCTAGGCCACCCACAGTGTTGCCACCCCATCTGCAAGCACCATGCCTGGTGGTGATACCACCACGACCCTTTTCCTATGAAAAAGATTGCCAAGTCCCTTGGAAGTACGACTGTAGCTGCACTGTGTCACAAGGCAACGAAGATTCAGCAAATATTACTGGGGTAGGAGGAATGACCAGGAGTGGGAGGATTTACTTTCCAGAAGACAAAGGAAAAAGTGTTCCTTTAGAGACAGGAGGTGAAAAGAGCCAGTCACCAGGGGAAGGAAAGGAAGGAGCAGCTGAGAGAGGTTAGTCATCGGAAGAGAGGAAAGATGAAGGGACTGTTAAACCCATACCCGGCTTCGAAGCGGAAGAATTCATGAAGATCATCAAATACAGTGAATACTGTGTGGTGGATGCCTTGAGTAGGGTTCCGGCCAAGATCTCCATACTAAGCTTGCTCTTAAATTCTGAGGCTCACCGAAACGCGTTACTCCGAGTCTTAAGCCAAGCCTACGTACCCCAAAGCATTTCAGTCAATGACCTGGATTGAGTGGCGGGGAACATAGTGGCAGAAGGTTTCATAACTTTCTCTGAAAAAGAAATCCCAGAAGGAGGAAGAAAAGGAATCAAGGCACTCCATATAACGGTAAAGTGTGGGAATATGGGCATGGGAGGAGTGCTTATTGATAATGGCTCGGCATTAAATATCATGCCACTAAACACTCTGAAAGCCTTACCAGTAGAGCCCACTTATATCCATACCAACCATATGGTGGTTAGGGCTTTTGGTGGAACCAAGAGAGATGTCATTGGAGAATTAGAGATCTGCTTGGAAATTGGATCGATTCCTTTCAACCTGATGTTCCAGGTATTGGATATTGACCCTTCTTATTCTTGCCTTTTGGGGAGGCCATAGATTCACATGGCAGGAGCTGTGCCTTCTACTTTACATCAGAAAGTCAAGTTTATGACTGCAGACAAGTTGGTAGTAGTAAATGGTCAAGAGGATATGATAGTAGCCCAGACAAGCGCTACTCCATATGTTGAAGCTGCAGAACGATCCTACGAATGCTCTTTCCGGGCTTTCGAGGTCGATCATTTTAAGAAACCAAAGGAGGGTGCGGTTATGGCTATACAAGTAATGAAGAAATACGGCTGGAAGGAAGGTCAAGGTCTAGGCCGAAGTGCCCAAGGAAGGACAAGAGTAGTTGAAGACCTCCCTATAAATCCAGGTTTTGGACTGGGCTTCAAACCTACTGCAGAAGATCACCAGATATTGGTAGATGCAAGAAAGATGAGAAGAGTTGAGAGGTTGGCTATACCCTTTGGAAAAGAAGTGAAGACTGAGATACCACCTTTGTCAAAGACCTTCAGATCAGCTGGATGGGTCAATAGGGAAAAGAATCAGCAGGAGAAGGAAGTGGTTTGTCAAAAGATAGCTGAGCTCACCATCAATGCAATCACAGAGGAAAAAGCAAGACCATCTTCATGGATCTACCCTTTGGTTGCGGGAGAAAAAGTTGGCAACTGGGAAACTTTTGAATGCGCCGCTGCGACGGCTGAAAGCTCAATGTAATGAATCAATGACTAAAACAATCATGGGTTTGTAATTAAATAATTTTGCCTGTCTGAACTTAACTTGTCATGTTAAACTTTTTATCATGAGTAATGAAATGCAATGCATATTTCAGGCCTACATTCTAGTCTCATATCTCACTCTTTATTTAACATTATTATTTTATATATAGCCCATTTTATTTTATTTTTCAGGCCAAATGATGATGAATGCAAAGATGCTTCAGACGAGTCAGGATTTGACTTTGAGAGGCCTGTCTGTACTGATAAGCTAAACGATGAAGACATTGAGGATCGGGCCCTATTATCAGACCTCTTGAGATTAGTTGAACAAGATGAGAAACAAATTTTGCCACACAAGGAGCCTACAGAATTGATTAATCTAGGAACAGATAAAGATCCTAGAGAAGTTAAGATCGGTACAACCCTGTCAAAAGAGGATAGACATGAATTGATAGATTTCCTGAAGGAGTTTTCGGATGTGTTCGCATGGTCTTATCAGGACATGCCGGGTTCGGATCCAAAAGTAGCGGTTCATCGGTTGCCCACAAAAGTAGATATGAGGCTAGTACAACAAAAATTGAGGAGAATGAAACCGGACATGTTGTTGAGAATAAAGGAGGAGGTAGAGAAACAATTAAATGCGGGTTTTCTTCAAGAAGCCAAATACCCTGAATGGCAGGCCAATATAGTGCCAGTACCAAAGAAAGATGGGAAGGTAAGGATGTGTGTGGATTAAAGAGATTTGAATAGAGCTAGCCCCAAGGATAACTTCCCATTACCTCATATAGACATATTAGTGGACAACACCGCGGGAACTCATGGTTCTCCTTCATGGATGGGTTTTCAGGATATAATCAGATCAAAATGGCACCTGAAGACATGGAAACGACCGCCATCGTAACTGCTTGGGGGGTCTTTTGCTATAAGGTTATGCCTTTTGGGCTAAAGAATGCAGGGGCAACATACCAGAGGGCCATGGTAGCATTGTTCCATGATATGATGCATAAAGAAATAGAGGTGTATGTGGACGACATGATCGCCAAGGCTAGAACACCAAAGGAACATAAGGAGAATCTGAGAAAGTAATTTGAAAGGTTAAGGGAAGTCCAGCTCAAGCTAACCTTAACAAGTGTACATTTGGAGCAACGTCAGGAAAGTTGCTAGGGTTTGTGGTGAGTGAGAAAGGGATAGAGGTGGATCTCGACAAGATCCAAGCTATACAGGGGTTGCCTTCACCGCAAACTCAAAAGGAAGTAAGAGGGTTCTTAGGATGCTTGAATTATATAGGGCGTTTCGTTTCACAACTAACAGCAAAGTGTGACCCAATCTTCAGATTGCTCAGGAAGAATAATCCGGGAGAATGGAACGAGGAATGTCAGGTAGCTTTTGAGAAAATTAAGGAATATTTGGTAAACCCACCAGTGCTAGTCCCACCAGTAAAAGGAAGGCCTCTGATTTTGTACCTATCAGTATTCGAAAATTCAATGGGGTGCGTACTGGCACAACAAGATGACACGGGAAAGAAAGAGCACGCCATCTATTATTTAAGCAAAAAATTCACAGATTATGAGATCAAGTATTCCACTTTAGAAAGGATGTGTTGCGCACTAGCTTGGGCCGCACACCGGTTAAGGCAGTACATATTGTACCATACAACTTGGTTAGTGTCTAAATTAGATCCAATCAAGTATGTATTTGAAAAGCCAGGGTTGTCAGGACGGATTGCAAGGTGGCAGGTCCTGTTATCAGAATATGATATAGAGTACGTCTCCCAAAAGGCAGAATACGAACCTGTGAGTTTTGAGTTTCCGGATGAAGACCTAATAACTGTCTCTCATGTTGAAGAAGTCAAAGAGGGAAAATGGAGAGTGTATTTTGATGGAGCCTCAAATTTATCCGGTCAGGGCGTTGGAGCAGTATTGGTGTCCCCAGAAGAAGACTATTATCCAGCCAGGACTAGATTAAAATTTCCAGCAACTAATAACGTGGCAGAATATGAGGCTTGTGTCCTAGGAATCCAGCTGGCATTAGAAAGGAAAGTGAAAAAGGTAGAAATATATGGGGATTCCGCCTTGGTGATTTATCAAATGAAAGGAGAATGGCAGGCCAGGGATCCGAAGTTAATATTATACAAGAACTACGTCTTAGAACTAGTCAAACCATTTGAAGAGGTGACATTCCATCACCTTCCCAGAGAGGATAACCAGATGGCAGACGCTTTGGCAACCGTGGCATCTATGTTTAGAATAGGGGCAAATACGGAAATTCGGCCCATTCATGTCCAAACTAAGAATCTGCCAGCACATGTAATGAGTGTTGAAGATGAGCTGGACGGGACCCTTGGTACTTTGACATTCTTCAGTACCTTAAGCGACAAATATATCCGGAGCATGCCACTGAAGTTAATAGAAGAACGCTCCGGAGAATGGCCTCAGGATATTTTTTGAGTGGAGAAACGTTGTATAAGAAAAGCCGGGATGGAGCTCTAATGAGGTGTGTAGACTCAGCAGAGGCTCGGAAAATTTTGAAAGAGGTTCACGGGGGATCCTATGGGGGTCATTCCAATGGGCATAGGATGGCTAGACAGATAATGAGAGCAGGATACTATTGGCTGACACTAGAAACAGACTGCATCGACCACGTGAGGAAATGCCGCAAATGTCAGGAATACGGGGACTATATACATGCACCTCCAAATCCCTTACATGTTAT
>AWWV01008954.1:0-116286 GCA_001974805.1 Corchorus capsularis
TGGACATAAAAGTATAAATATGGGCGGACTTTGGTCAAATGACCAAACCTGAATGTCGGACTGGGCCGAGTCGAGCTTGAGCATGCAATGTGTCTTTTATTACCTAGTCAAAGCCCGGCCCGGTCCGGTCCAACCCGACCGATGAGCGGGCCTTTTAAGAAGAAAGGCGAGAAAGAAATTTCTTTGGTTCAGTTAATGTTAACGTTGTTTATAATTAAATTGTATTTGGGTTTGTGATTTTCAGAGGCAAAAGCAAATGACTCGTGATGAGACCAAAATATAGTAAATTCTTTTTATGCATATTTCATATGTTATTTGGTCTCTTTTACCTCTAAATAAGGATTAATTATGTTGTTTTGAACATTTAGATGATTTTGGACTATTTGGAGCAAAACTAGTCCTTTAAGCCAATTGTGGAGTATTATGGAGCATCTATGGATCCAAGGACGTAGAGTAAGGATTCGGAGAAGCCATGCCTACAGAGATGACATTTTGGATCATATTCGAGCTACTTCAAGTTAAATGGTTACCCATGTAAACACATGGGTCTCCACCTGAGCCGCTTCATCTTGATGAGCCTCATGAACTCGACATGGATGCATTGGTGGACATGAGCCAACATTTACACACCCAACACTTGGATTAGACCCTTGAAAATGAGACTTGGAGCCCAACTCGCCAAGTAAGATCCTAATGGAGCTCTCATAAACCCTAAGGCCACACCAAGTATCAAAGGATGATGGATTTATGCAGTTTTAGTGGAAAAAAATCATAACTCTTGATCCTGATGTCCAAATGGGGAAAATGAGATACCATTGGGAAGATGATTCAAAGATCTACAACTTTCATTTAGATCATAAGGGCTGCAAATGCCATATGGATGAACAAAAATGCCCCTAAAGTAGTTGAAAAGAAGTAGTCTGGACAGAATTGGGTTTACACCTTATTTAGCTCATTATGCTACCTTGTGTTGTACCAACTATACCAAGCTGAAGTCTAAACGTCCAAGACAGATTGTTAGGGTTAGAATAAGTTCTCAAAACCCTAGTCATAGCCGCATATACATACATATACATACATATATATATATATATAAAGTTTTCTAGGTTTTTTGTTACAGCTTTAGGGCAAGCTAATTCTAAATATTGTTGTACTTTGTGCCGCCCTCTATTGCTAGTTTTTAATGGAGTTCTCTCTCATCATGAGTGAGTAGAGAACCAAATACTCTTTTATCCTTATGTTTTGTTGAATGATGTTTTATTCTATGATGAGGTATTTATGTTCTTAATTGTAAATTATTCAATTGCAAGTTTTCCATCTATCCTTGGGATTATCCGATTTTTCGGATTTGATTGTTTCATATGGCCAGTGATCTTGATGATTGTATGAATCTTATCCTTTATTGAACAGGTGAAATTATGGTAACTATGTTTGATACAGAGCACAAGTTAATTATGGTAACTATGGTAACTTAATTAAGTTGTTTGATGATTTAAGGTAGCCAAATTGCTTGATTAGGGATAATAGATCATATTTGTTTTTGTGAAATTAAGGTGATTTGAATGGTATGCTTGGTATGTTTATGAGAAATTATTAGGTGGGACGACCCACCACGTCATCTATGGAACCAACCAATAATATGAAGGAAACTCATCAATTTTCTAAAACCATATCCCAATAATATCTCATATTTGGGGACTTACCCTTTATACATGATTTATTTTAAAAGGGGGTTAAACCTTGGACTAAGCTAAATTAATCATGCCTAAATTTAATGAGGTAATTTGACATGGCAAGATTTTATTGGTTAGCGTTATGGATGACATGATGGGTCCGTCCCACCTAATAATTTCTCGTATGTTTACTATTCTTCATGCTTCATTCTTTATGCTTGAAGGGCCTACACTAGTTAACGTCGAAAATCGGCTTCAGAATATACCGTATGTTTAATAACACCGTTAGTCACGTGGTGTGACAGCAAGGGAGTATATGTCATGTTCTGTAGTTTGAAGGAAAAAATGGACTAAAAAAAGGTTAGGAGGCAAAGTGTCGTTTTTTATGCTTCAGGGAAAAATGGGTAATAAACTACTCCCTCTGTTCCTTTTTAATTGTCCCTTTTAACTACTTTGTTTGTTTAATAAAAGTAGTTATTTTGTTAAATTTTATATAAAATTTACTTTATTTTACCATATTGCCTTACATTTAATTGCTATAATTCAACACCCGAGTTGTTAGCTCAACTGATAGATGCACTGTGCCCGAACCGTGAGGTCCTGGGTTCAAGTATCACGGAATGTGAGTTTAATTTTTAATTTGTTTATTTGTGTATTTGGTAGGTAGATGGTTTATTTATGGTAGTTTCTTAGTTTGATTTGATTTCTCATTTAGATATTTGGGTATATAGAGATTTATTCTGTTTGTAATGAGATTTCACATGTACTCACTATAAAAAAAATGCTATAATTCACTTTTGTCAACTATCATATTTAATGAGTTTTGTGGTTTCGCAGGACAAATATGTCATTTTAATAGAGAGAGACAATTAAAAAGGAACAAAAGGTTAAGACAATTAAAAAGGAACAGAGAGAGTATTAACTAATACTGCAACCGCCGTTAATTTCATACTCTCCTGGAATACAACTCTTATTGTTTTTCTTTTTTCTTTTTTTAACTCTTCTAATTAAGATACAACACGTTTTTTAATTAGTCTTTTCACGTGTGTGCATTCCGACAAATGACAAATATCAAAGTTATCAACCTTATGTCCATATAAAAAAAATCTATATTTCAAAAATAAATAAATAAATAAAAATCTACTATAGATACATATTCAATCATTAATCATTGTTGGCATTTAAAATAAAAAAAAAAACTCATTGTTGACATTAATTACACAATACTAACTTAGCCATTCTTATAATTACGGCTGCAACAGAGCTGAACTTGAATGTGATTGTGTTTTGTTCAAAAAGGGTGTTCATGTTTGTTTCATATCCACTTAAAAAATGGTTTAAAAGACATTTTGACCTCGAAATTCATAAGAAATTGTTGATAGTTTAGAATGTTGGTAAGTAAATATGATATTTACCAATGATAATTTAGTTGATGAAAAGACATTAATTAATAATGTGATTATTCATGAATCAATTAATAATGTGATTATTCATGAATTAATAATTAATATTGTGATTATTCATGAATCAAGAGTTGTCTTGTAAAAAAGACATGTATCTATTTAATGTTGTCTTTATCCAAAAGACATATACATGTATTTGTATTTATGAGAAGATACATGGTTTATCAACTATATAAAGGATCTCTATATTGCTATTAGAAAATAATTTTTGAAGAGCAATTAGAGAACAATTCCACCATTTTCACTACTTATGATTGGAGAGTTTTTGGCTTTATTGTATCCTAGAGGACATAAAACCCTTTAAGAAATTAGTGTTTCATTACACGCCTCAAAGCCGTTTCATTTCTTCTTTTTCCTCCTTACACTATATTTTTCCAACAATTTAAAGGGTTTTATGTGAAACTTTATGTTTCAATTTTATGGAGGCGGAAGAAATGAAATCGGAAGTATGATACTCCAAAGAAGTCATGGATATGGAAGCATACCCATTTAGATGTTTCAAAATTGTGAAATTAATCTGGAAATCTATTGATGGATTGAACTACTCCAATAGTGGCAACGTGTGGCCATCATGGACATGGAGACTCAACTTTGTTTGCAAATATTGAAATATAGATCAGTAGAAGAGAAGAGTATGTGCATACATATTCCATAAGGTAAGGCACTAAACTTGACTTGATAATGCATGATCTCATTTTATCAACATATATGAAAGCCATAAATTTTATTTTGAGACATATTTTGATTAATTCGACTACCATTTTAAGGTCATGAAATTGATGCTATTATGGTCTCAAATGAAATTATGCCCACAATTATTAGTATTGCTTTATGGCTTACCTATGTCGTAAGCAATTCTTATGGCTTATATGCATTGAGAATTAGAACTTGATTCTCTTAATTTGTGATAGTCATGCAATAACTTTGAAAGTTAAGTCAATTTGATAATTTCAATTTGATCATGACAATAATAAAGATATTTACGAAGATATAGTTGGTACTCTCATGAGTGATTAAAGAAATCATGATATTACTTGATATGCATATGTTTATGCTATATATATTTCTTTGAGATATTTATCATGATTGAGTTCTGATGCCATGAAATTGTAGTGATGCTAATTAGGATAAATTGTATTTATATCTTGTAACAAAAGTGGCTATTAGTGGCTATTAATATTTTTCAATCATTTTTTTTAGGGAAATATTTTTCAATCATATACTTTGAGATAAATTGAATGAATGAATAGTTGTCACAAGGTACTTATGGTATTTTATTTATTGGTTGCTTTATATATTTTGTAATTTATGGAAAATTAGTATTAAATGATTAAACAACCATGAATTTAAATAATTTGGAGATATACTACTTGCTTTGCTAATTTTATAAATCTTTATGGCCTTGTAATTATATATATATATATATATATATATAATATTGGTAAACCAAAGGAATTTATACAAGAATTGTTTTAAGGCATAAAGAAATGTTATATTTGATGATGTGTTTGATCAAGCAAGTACATACATATTTATATATATAATTCATTCTTATTGATGAGATGCATGAATCTTGAATCATGTATGTTATTATCTAAATTACGTATTATTTATTTCTCATTTTAATATATATTCATTTGTGTTACATGAGAAATAAATGTCTTGTAAAATAACTTCAATTAAAGGAAGTAATATGATTTTTAGTAACTTCTGAAAATGAATTTGATTAATGATTCATGCAATTCATGAGCACAAACTTTAAACCATTGTGTGATTATGTATGGAATTTATAATTATTCCTAGAAGCATGAATAATGGTGGTGATGAGAATTGTCTATTCTAATAGATTTAATAAAGGCAATCATGAGTTTACCATGAGTTGTTATGCAAGTTTCATGGGAGAGATAAAATATATGATTTATAAAGAACGAAAGTTGAAGCTTTCGAAAAGTTTAAAGAATACAAAATGAAGTTGAAAATTAAAAGAAAAGAAGATTAAAATTCTTCGAAGTGATAGAGGAAGTGAAATACTTCTCTGAATCATTCTCTAATTTCTGTGAAGAGAATGGAATAGATTATCAAAGGTCAGTCCCATATATTCCTCATCATAATGGTTTGGCCGAGAGGAAAAATAAAATCTTGGTTGATATAGTGTATTATATGTTGACAAATGTAAGGGTGCAACAAAATCTTTGGTGAGAAGTACTATTAATTTCATGTCACATACATAATAGAGTTTACTCCAAGAGACTTTTGAAATCACCATATGAGATAATGAAATGAAGAAAAACCAAATTTGGGTTATTTTCAAAAGTGTGGGGGTGTATTGCATATTATAAAAACCATTTGATCCTCATAAGATAAAGTTAGAACCAAGAGGTTTGAAAGTATTTTGTTGGTTATGCACAACATTCTAAATTATTTAGATTTCTTGATTTGAATACATTTGTGGAACAATTGATGCGGAATTCTTAGAAGATAAATTTCATCTTGATAATTTGCATAATTCTGAATTTGGAGAAGTTGAGAAAACTTCTGATCTTGGAAAAGAAAGGATCTTCGTGATCAAATAGAAAACAATGATCCTAGTTTATAAGGCTAATACTTGATCTGCATAATTATCACTTTTATCACAACTAGTGTATTTATCCAATTCCCTTGTATAGACTTACCTAATTGTATTGTTACTTATCCTTATCTTGTAAACTCACTTGTATAAGTACCTAAGTTAAACATCAATACAAACACTCTTTGAAGCCTTCACATGGTATCAAGGCTATTAGTGTTTTAATCAAACCCTCTCTCCTTTTTTTTTCTCTGATCCAACATTCACCTCAATTCTTCTTCTTCTTCACCATGTCGTTGATTCCAACCGACCCCGACACATCCTCCTCCTCCACCACTCAAACCACCGCCACAATCTCCTCTTTCCCTAATATCTCTCAACAGGTCTCTGTTAAACTTGCCCCTACCAACTTCCTGCTATGGCAGGCCCAAATCAAACCGATAATTCAGTGCTATGGCCTCATCGATCATATTGAAGGAGAGAGCAACCCTCCGGCAGCAACTTTAGCCAACAATCAACCAAACCTCGTTTACCTGAAGTGGTTTCAAAGAGATCAGATGGTCTTGGCATGGATCGCATGCTCCTTATCTGAAGGAGTATTACCTCAAGTGGTCGGTGTAACCACTACAAAGAAGCATGGGAGAAGCTAGTTGCTTCATTCTCCTCCGGTGCTAAGCCACATATTCGCCAAATCCGGTCTGCCTTGCTCAAAATTGAGCGAAAACAGGAAACCATAACTGCATATATGTAGCGTGCAAAAGGCCTATTCGACCAATTGGCGACTCTAAATAGTCCCATAGATGAAGAATTGCTTGTGGATGTAGTTCTTGGAGGACTAGGTGAGATCTATCGCCCTTTTACAAGGGCTTTGGAGGCGAGATTAGAGCCGATCAAGTTTGAAAATCTCTATGGATTACTGCTTAGGGAAGAAGCTCAACTTGGAGCTGAGCAAACCGCATCCTCTTTACAGCCCTCTGCCCAATTTGCATCACGGCAAGGCTGCCAATCAAAAGGGAGAGGAAGACGCGGTGGAAGAGGCCGAGGAATGCAAAATCATGCCTCACAGAATTTCAACTCGGCAATGCAATCATATGGACAAGGAGGTACGCTCAATGATCCTCCAAACATGACTTGTTATAATTGCAATGGCTTTGGCCATCATGCTCGACAATATCCGACAACCAAAACATCAACCAATCGAAATACATCAGCCATGAAACCACAAAGCAATCTTGCCGCCACTCATCAACCTAATCAAAGCACTTGGCTAGCAGACTCAGGTGCAACTCACCATCTCACTTCGGACTTGGAAAACCTAGGATTCACAATGAATACAATGGCACAAATTCGGCCATGATTGGAAACGGTAAAACTCTTCCTATCAATAATATTGGATCTTCTATTGTTTTTGCTGGTTCAAACTCTTTTAAACTTGATAATATATTACATGTTCCTTTTCCTTCCAGTAATTTATTATCATTTCATTCGTTTACCAAGCATAACAATGTCTTTCTTGAATTGTTTCCTTACCATTTTGATATAAAGGATATCCCCACGAGACAGGTTTTGTTCAGAGGCCAGAGTAAGGATGGTCTTTATCCAATCCAGTTCAACAGACAACCAATTCGTGCACACCTTGCTAGCCTATCTACTTGGCATGCTCGACTTGGCCATGCTTCCATTAGAACTGTTCGAGAAGCCTTGAATGATGCCTCTATATCTTTCAAGTCTTCTACTTTTTCCTTATGTCATGCTTGTTGTTTACTTGTGTTAGCAAAGCCAAGAAATTGGCATTTTCAGATTCTAATTTTTCAGGCTAAAGAGCCATTAGAACTCGTTTGCTCCGATGTTTGGGGCCCATCTCCAATAAAGTCTGTTGAAAATTCAGTCTATTATGTTCTTTTCTTTGATAACTTTAGCAAATACTCTTGGTTATTTATAATTAAAAATAAATCTGATGTTCTCAATGTTTTCATCAAATTTCGAGCTATAGTTGAGAAATTTTTTTGACAGGCCAATTAAACCTTTTCAAGCTGACTGGGGCGGAGGATATCAGGCCTTAACAGAATATCTGGCCCAAAATGGAATAACTTAGCGAAGTTCATGCCCACATACACTCGAGCAAAATGGGTGTGCAGAAAGAAAACATCGGCATGTTATTGAAACCGGCCTTGCTTTAATGAATTCATTTCTCACGTCATGTTTTATTTGATGAACAGGTTTTTCCCTTCAAGTGAGCGATGGCCCAGTGGCACCTCCTGCTGAACCAACCAACATTATTGCACCAATTGCTATCTCTCTGATCGAACATTACCCTACCAACTCAAATACCAACAAAACCCAAATTGAGCCCAACTATACCTGCCAAAACCCAACTTAGTCCAAACACACAATCCACATCAAATTCACAACAAACACTCTGAGATTGGTTATCCACAGGCATCCAAACCAATTCTTTGGTGTGACAATTTGAGTGCTACGTATCTAACTATTTCTCCCATTTTTCACTCCCGTTCTCGACATCTGGAGATTGATTTTCATTTTGTTAGGGATAAAGTCATTAAGAAGGAGTTGTTGGTCAACTACATCTCCAGCCATGATCAGATTGCCGATATTATGACTAAGTCGTTGTCTCGGACAAGGTTCACCTCTTTGAAGACCAAGCTACAAGTTCTCTCCAATCCTCCTAGCTTGAGGGAGGGTGATAAGGCTAATACTTGATCTGCATAATTATCACTTCATCACAGCTTGTGTATTTATCCAATTCCCTTGTATAGACTTACCTAATTGTATTGTTACTTATCCTTATCTTGTAAACTCACTTGTATAAGTACCTAAGTTAAACATCAATACAAACACTCTTTGAAGCCTTCACACTGTTTTTTTTTAACCAAGAAAGTCAAAGAACAAGGAAGGAGAAACATTTACCTTCTGAAATTGTTTCTTGGTAGAAGGGGATAGAATCAATGTTGTTAATAAATTCCTGTTCTTCTAAGTGAAGAAAAAGAAGATCAAAAGTTCTTTGGTGAGGCTATGGCTTCAAGAGATTTAGCCTTTGGAAAGAGGCAATTAATGACGAAATGGATTCCATTTAACAATACTTGGATTTTAGTAGACTCTCCTTCTGATTCCAAGCCAATTGGTTGTAAGTGGGTTTTAAGAAACGAAATCCAAATGGTTTTGACCAACCTTTCAAGACAAGGGGTTTTACCTAAAAAGGAGGACATATATTATTTTGATACTTATGCTCCTGTTATAAGAAGTACATCCATTCGTGTACTTATATGGCTTGAGCTTCCATTATAGTTTGGTTTGCACATCAAATGGATGTGAAAATTGCATTTTTGAATGGAGACTTAAGAAAAGAAGATTTTATGGAGCAATCAGAAGGATTTATTCTTCTAGCAATGAGCATAAAGTTTGCAAATTAATTAAGTCTCTTTATGGATTGATACAAGCTCCAAAGCAATGGTATGGAAGTTTGAATTTGACATTTTGTTAAATGACTTTTAGCACAATGGAGCATATAAGTGTATCTACTCAAAGTTCTTCAATGATTATGGTATTATCACATGTCTCTATGTTGATAATATGTTAATTTTAATACCAATATGGTTGGTATTTAAGTATTTAAGAAGTATCAAACTTCAGTTTTTAAGATGAAAGACTTAAATCAAGTTGATACTATTCTTGGTATAATAGTAAAGAGACATAAAGATGGTTTTGTGCTTAATCAAAGTCATTGAGAAATTGCTTAATAAGTTTAAGCATCTTAATGTTAAAGAATGTGCAACTCTTTCTGATACTAGTTGCAAATTGATTGAAAATGATGGATGTATTGTTGCACATCTTGAATATGCAAATACCATTGGTAGCCTTATAGGCTATGTTCGACCATATAAATACATAGCTTTGTTGTATGCAATTTGTTTAGGTTTACAAGTAAACCTGATGTTAATTATTGGAAAGCTATATGAGGTAATACTGAAAAAGAAAACCTGGAACTAGCAAAATAAAAGAAATCTTTATTTTTGAAATAAAGATACATCCTTAAAAGATTGAATGTGTGATTTCACATAGTGAAGGGTAATTTGATTTCTTAAAGAAAGAAATTAGATATATTATTATTATGTAATATTGGTACAATCGTAGTTGATTATACGAAAGTATAGTATCATTCATTGTTGAAAAGTTAATGGAAAGACGTCCTAATATATTAGTATTTGAAAGGACTTATTGAATTGGTACAATTATAAGTTATCCATTAGTATATGTTTTGATGGACATGGTTAAGGAAATAGATTGGTTGAAAGTAAATGAATATGAAAAAGTGTTGTGGCCACAATCGCGTTACCAACTTTTCCTTTGATTATAAATGTCCAAAGCATATTATTGATATGCATAATTGTAAAGTTTGGAAATGAAAATGATACTTTAGAGATTAAATCTCAAGTCGAGGCAATTGTCGTAAAGGGAAATGAAGTTAATTATTAGTAGTACTACAAGTGAAATGGGATTGAAGTCTCTCTTATTATTAGACACCAACAATGGTAACCCAACTTTGAATTAGTAACCTCTAATTCCAAAGTTTAATGGGTAATAACTTTGGAAATGAAAATGATAATGATACTTTAGAGATTAAATCTCAAGTCGAGGCAATTGTCGTAAAGGGAAATGAAGTTAATTATTAGTAGTACTACAAGTGAAATGGGATTGAAGTCTCTCTTATTATTAGACACCAACAATGGTAACCCAACTTTGAATTAATAACCTCTAATTCCAAAGTTTAATGGGTAATAACAAGTTGTTGTTATGTTTCTGTTTTGATACTAGTATTTCCCATTTCACAATACAAAGAGTTTGATACTGGTGATGTCCATTGCGTTAGTGGAGTTTGAGTTTAACTCCTAATGGAATTTGTAATTTTAAGTGTCTAAGCAATGGAGACACAATTGAAATTCCACCTATATAAACATCGAAGTGGTGCCGCTTCATCAAGACAATTTGAGAGATTTGTCTTGTATATGTTTATGAAATGGATAAGCACATGGCCATATTAGTGCTAAAAGTGTTTAAGCCTCTAACATAAGAATAAATGAATGTTATGTGTGTTATGACTTCGGTTTTAACACTAGAACTTGTAGTTTAATCTGCGGACACCGACAATCTTGGTTAAGATTTTAAGGTGTATACACTAATTAAAGGTTTAAATTGAGAGATACCTTCTTGTATGCATAATATTTATTGGTGTGAAAAGGTTAAAGAATAAACACCGACATTCCAAACTAGTGGGGGATTGTTGGTAGTTTAGAATGTTGGTAAGTAAATATGATATTTACCAATGGTAATTTAGTTGATGAAAAGACATTAATGAATAATGTGATTATTCATGAATCAATTAATAATGTGATTATTCATGAATTAATTAATATTGTGATTATTCATGAATCAAGAGTTGTCTTGTAAAAAAGACATGTATCTATTTATGTTGTTTTTATCCAAAAAACAAAGACATGTATCTATTTAATGTTGTCTTTATCCAAAAGACATATACATGTATTTGTATTTATGAGAAGATACATGGTTCATCAACTATATAAAGGATCTCTATATTGCTATTAGAAAATAATTTTTGAAGAGCAATTAGAGAACAATTCCACCATTTTCACTACTTATGATTGGAGAGTTTGTGGCTTTGTTGTATCCTAGAGGGCATAAAACCCTTTAAGAAATTAGTGTTTCATTACACGCCTCAAAGCCGTTTTATTTCTTCTTTTTCCTCCTTACACTATATTTTTCCAATAGAAATGGATAAATTAACTATTGAATTTTCAAATTTGTCAATTGTACGCCTAAACATGTAAAACAAAAAGGACAAATTAGCGCTATTAGGCTATTACTTAGGAATTGGATAAATTTCATTAACAATTGGACGGAAATTAACGCTTTTCAAACAGAAATTGAGATGGTTCCGATAAATTTTTTCCAATTTATATCCAATTGTTAACGAAATTTATGTCCTTAGCAATTTTGAAAGTATTCAAGGGCTAATTTATTCATTTCTTACAAGTTCAGGACCGAAATGCCTATTAAGCCAATTGGTTATTATTAAAAGAAATTATGAACTCATATCACAACTGATAGCTACATATTGTTTAGACTTTTAGATTTTAGAGTGTTAATATTTCAGACTTTCAGATTTCTATATAGGGAAAAAGTTTGATAAGGTTTGCCTAAAAAAACCATATTTTTACACTCCTTAATAGTAGAACGCCACGTCATAAAATTTGCGCTTTATCAATAGATTGTATCACATGGGATTATTATTCAATTAAAATAGACTTTTACTCTCTTCCCACCACCGTTAACCCAATTTCTTATGCAATTCCTCTTTCAAAATCATTTTTGATTTCCAGTGTGCATTTTCCAAAGGCTCGCTCAATCTTCTTGTTGAAATGTTCATTATGCAATCACTGATTGAATCAATATCTTTCTCCTCATGAAACTTCCTCCTCTTGCTAAAAGACTTGCATGCGCTTTTCTTTTCTATCCTTGAGTTCTTTCACCATTGTCAATCTTATCTTTTGAAATCTTAGGTGCGTTCCCATATCGGAGGCTTGAAGCTTTACAGTAGAACTCTGGATCCGCTTCTTCCATTTTGTTATATACTTCACTAAAGAAATTCAATTGAAACAAGTATGTAATTTGAATACATTGAGGAACAAATAATTTTTAAAATTACTTGGAAAGATGAGGAGGGGAGAACCAAAATTATTAACAGCTAATAGCGTTTAGAAAAATTTGGGATTATAATATAATGAATTGGGTTAACGGCCGGTGGTGGGTAGATAGTAAAAAAGTATTTTTGTTGAATAATCCCATGTTATGCAACCTATTGGAAAAACTTAGAAAAACTCAAATTTTATGACGTGGCATTCTACTATTAGAGGGTGTAAAAATATGGTTTTATAGGCAGGCCTTATCAAATTTGTTCTCTTCTATATATATGTGTGTATATATATATACATATATATATATATATTCAATCATTAATCATTGTTGGAAATATTTTCCAAAAAAAACTCATTTTAAGCATTAATTACACAATACTAAGTTAGCCATTCTGATAAATACGGCTGCAATTGAGCCGAACTTGAACGAGATTGAACGTGATTGTGTTCTGTTCATGTTTGTTTCATATTCATTTAAAAAATGGCTTAAAAGACATTTTGGCCTCAAAACTTATAAGAAATGAACAAATTAACCTTTTAACTTTCAAAATTGCCAATTGTACACCTGAACTTGTAAAATTAAAAGGACAAAATAGTCCTTTTACTTAGAAATCGGTTAAATTCCATTAACAATTGGATGGAAATTAACGCTTTTCATACGGGCATTGAGATGGTTTTGATAAATTTTTTCTAATTTATATCCAATTGTTAATGAAATTTATGTCCAAGGTCAAGCGTGTAATTGGCAATTTTGAAAGTTTAAGGGCTAATTTGTTCATTTCTTACAAGTTCATGACCGAAATGCCTATTAAGCCATGATGGGTGTCGTATTCCATCAAAAATAAAAATCATACAAACCTATAGATAGGATAAGTACGAGTCGATCCCACAGAGAACTATTGTTTTAATTATCTTTCCTAAAGTTGTGAATTAAACTAAATGGGGGGTTTTGTGGAAAAATTAATTAAAGTAAATTAAAGACAAATTAAATTAGTGAAATTAAAGTAACAATTAAATAAATATTCCAATTTCAAGACAATCGCACTCTTGGGATAAAAGGAGTTGATCATTGGCTTCAATGGATATCTAACTTGATAAATAGATGGCGTAGACTAACGTCATCGACCATTAATCCCTACCTTTCCTTAGTCTTCATTAGTCATGACGCAAGTCCTAGACTAAATCCTGAAAGGTGTACTAACCTAGCTCCAAGCGTCTACCAGATTCAAATAACCCATTGCTTTAAGAACTAGAAAGATCTTAGCCAACAATAGACAATGCTCACTAATATAGGCAACATTCAATCTATATTCAAGATTCTCTTAGAGAGCTACTCGAAGTTGTTACTTGTGATTTGATTACCTACGATTACATATAGGAATCTCACCTCACAATAGAAATCATACCTAATTATAATAGATGGCCATTCTAAATAACCAAGCATGAAATCATTCTGATACTTACAGAAATAATTCAGAGAAAATTGAAATACTTACAAGATAGATGAATAAGCACAGAGCCTCACAAATCAAATACCCAAGAGATTGAAAGTCTCAAAATTAAATTAACCAGAAAAGAAAGAGTACAAAATAATTAAGAATAGAGAAAATCTCCATCCTTTGGTTTTGAGGAAAAGTGGCGTAGCAAAGATAAACCTAAAAACTAAAGCTTAAAGGCTTCAAAGCCAATGTCAAAAGAAACCTAAAACTAAGGCTTTAAAAGGCTGTCCACTAAGTCTGGCGGCTAAACCCTTAAATAAGGGTTTAGTCTAATTAAAATAATTAATTATAAACCTACAAAATTGCCTTAGACTAATAGAATTAAGTATAGGGGTATTGGGGTCTTTCCCAAGGCTTAAATATGTGAAAATATCCAGTTGGTAAAGATTTGGGCCAAAAGAGAATTAAATCCACGAAATTTTATTTGCTCCCCGCATGGCCTGTTTCGACCCTCTGCAGGGTCGAAACAGGAGAATTCCTAGCTTGATTTCGACCTGCTCCAGGTTTATGCAGGACATTTACTTGATTGCTCCAATATGCTTCCTTTGTCTCCAATTCTCCTTTTAAGTACCTAAAACGTATAAATGAGCAAACTAAATAGCAAATCACCTCAAATAGTCATAAAAACACCGTCATAAGACATGTAAAGAATAGGAAAATATTCATTCAACAAATTCCCCCACACTTAAATCTTGCTGGTCCCTAGCAAGCTAGAAAACAAAACAAAAACTAAAAACTTAAACAAAACTAAAGACAAGCAAACAAATGCATATGCAAACAAACACTCTAAAATCAAAAAGGAAAATCACATGCAACAAATGACTTAGTTCCACTTTCGTAGGCACACGGTGGTTTTTAGCGTAAATCACAAGCCTTTAAACCCCTAAGCGTCCCTAGAGGAGGAGTATAGTCTCCTGAGGGCTTACTTAACTAGAACAACACCTACAAACATTATGTAGAAGAATTTAACTACAGAAGTAAAATTTTTTGAAAAATAAAAAAATTTTGTCAAATTTTAAAAATCATTTTGAAAAAGCCTTGTCTAGTAAAAATGCAAAGAATGGATCTTTAAAATAGACATTTCCTCCCCCACACTTAAATAACACGTTGTCCTCAATGTGAAAGTAGTTGCTCAAATAATCAACCAAAAATGTGTTTCTATTCAAGAAGAGTTCAAAATGTGGAGTACAAAAAGGTCATCTCAAAAATTCATCCACTAATTCTAGAAAGGTATAGTAAAGGTTAGTAAAAATTCAAATGTAATATAAATCAAATAAAAATATGCTCAAAAATCCAATCAAAATATTATAGGGTTCATCATACCTTAATAGGTATTTATAATCCACTCATAATAGTATACTTACCATAGACTTGCAAAACTATCCAATCTCCACTAAATATTAGCTCAAAATGAAATAAAGCATAGTATACACAAGAACTATAATGCATTAATAATAAGGGTTGTAATGGGGCTAATGGGTAAAGTGGACTATCAAAGAAAGGGTAAATGATATATCAAAAATATCTCAAGAAAGGTGAAGTGAAAATAATCATGGGCAAATATATCAATTAGTAGCCCAAAATTGGCTCCAAGAACTTCAACTTTCTTCTTCCTTCTTAACTTTACCATAAACAATTAATGCACAAATGAATGTCCATAACTATAAGCACAAGTGTCTTTTTTTTTTTTTGAATTTTCTTGGTGGTTGCATTTTATGCTCTCCCACCTCAAGTTACTAACTTGATATATATTTTTTTTAACACTTTTCAATTGAATCACTTGGACATCTACTCAACCCTTCAAATAGGATCTCCAACTAAGGAATATAAGGAATCCCTCACAAATAACCGATTTCCATGCTTTAGCCAAGAACCAACAATGAAACAAGTCAAACTTCACCAATCAAGAGATAATAAGGCTAAGAGAAAACTTGTCTTTCTTTAAAAGGGTTAGGGTTCTTTGGGATAATGAGGCTAAGAACAAAGAATATATCAAATATCAGCTATAATCAAGAAAAAGACTCAATGGGGTTCACTACTATGGTCTTTCAAAGGGTAGGCAAAAATTAGGCACAAGCTCAATTCTAAAATGCATATTTTCTAGTTCCATAGAAGTGTACACTATAAAAGATAATGAGCTAAATAAATAAATCGCCTCGAAAGGATAGTGAAGCAAGTTCTAGAAGTAATACTTTATGAAAAACTCCCATATAAATTTCAATCAAAGAATAATCTTGCATATGAAAATTTGAAATATATTATAAATGCCTTAATACTAAACTAAACCATGCCAAACTAGCTTTCATAGATAAATCAAAGAGACAAGACAATGTGTACTCAAAACAATTTAGAATTTTTGAAAACAATTTCAAAAATCAATGAATAGCTCTAAAAATCTTTTTGGTTAGATCAATAGCAACACATTAAGCACAAATGTGGGGAAACAATTATCAATAACATGATATATGCAATACTTAATGTATCAAGAAAGTGTGTACCCAATCCAATAAATTAAGCAAACATAACAATAAGCACAAAATATCATAGCATGTCTTATATAAGGTCCTAGACATGAAATATGCAAAAATTAATTAAAAGCTAATTAACATAAAATTCAAAACAAAAACAAAAATAAATCATTGGATTGCCTCCCAACAAGCGCCTTTATTTAATGTCTTTGGCTAGACTTTTCCATTCTCTATTCATCAAGGAGGATCTTTCCACCTCAATGCAAAAATCAAATATGAACAAAATCGAAAGATATGAACATATAAGAATAAAAGAAAATTAAAGAGATATGGAAGGAAGTCACCTATTTTGCTTAAAGGAACTCCATGAATGGCTAGTAAAGCCAATGCCCTTGTTGTTGCCGTGGTGGGTTTGTGCAAGAGCTTCTTCGAGTGAAAGAAATTGACTTTAGACTCCTCTTGCATTCTCAGCATCTCAGCAACATTGTAAAACTTGCAGGCATCATCCTTCTCAAAGAATGGCTCCATTGTCACCTATTCGTTATATGAATCATCACCATTGAAGCACCCAAACTTCAAAAACTTCTCAATTCCTAGGAAATCTTGATTCTCACATCTCAAAATCTCAATTGGAGAAGAGTTATCAACCATATCGACTTCGGATGCGGAATTTCCACTTAAAGTTGGCTTCGGAAGGAGTTGAGGTTGATTAACTGAAGAAGTTATCTCATTAAGTTTGTCTTGGAAAGTTTCTATTTCGACCTCTAAGAAGGTCGAGTTCGACCCCTCCACGGGTTGAGACAGGAGATTTTTCTACCCAGTTCGACTTTCGGCAGGGTCTAGTTCGACCCTTTTTTAGGTTGAAACAGATTTTGTTTTCTCTTCTTTTTCAGCTTCATTCTCACCTTGGTTCACTTCCCATGCTTCATTTTCTTCTTCCTCAAGGGTATTGGGGTAAGCTTCAACCCTTCCTAAGGAATCAACAAGTTGTCCTACTTGATTTCCCAAATCTTCTATTTCTTGTTCATGTATCGATAATTTTTGTTTAATTAACGATTGTCCTTTAGCAAGTACGGATGTTCCCTCAACAAGCTTTTCCATGAAAGCCACAAAGTGTGCAGGAATCTGTTGTTCCTCCAATGGGTGATAACTTGCATATGGCTCATTGTAGGAATTATGAAAAAGTTGGTCTCCATGCTGCTCATATGATGGATAATCTTCATAACCTGAATTGTTAGAACAATGGTTGTAATAAGGGTCATAGTAAGAAAATCCATCATAAGCGCTAAATTGATCCATAATAAAAAAAAAATAGAATTTGAGTTCAAGGAACGAGGAAACCAAATTTTGCCAATAGTCCTTCAAGACTTGAATGGAGGGTGACTTGTAAAGAAGCTCCTAATGCCTAAACCTACAAAATTAACAAAAACACAAAAACAAATAAAACAAAATACGAAACAAAACAAAACTAAAGGAAAGTAACAAAACAAATGAGTTCCCCGGCAACGGCGCCAAAATTTGATGGGTGTCGTATTCCACCAAAAATAAAAATCATACAAACCTATAGATAGGATAAGTACGAGTCGATCCCACAGAGAACTATTGTTTTAATTATCTTTCCTAAAGTTGTGAATTAAACTAAATGGGGGGTTTTTTGGAGAAATTAATTAAACTAAATTAAAAACAAATTAAATTAGTGAAATTAAAGTAACAATTAAATAAATATTTCAATTTCAAGACAATCGCACTCTTGGGATAAAAGGAGTTGATCCTTGGCTTCAATGGATATCAAACTTGATAAATAGATGGCGTAGACTAACGTCATCGACCATTAATCCCTATCTTTCCTTAGTCTTCATTACTCATGACGCAAGTAACCTAGTTCCAAGCGTCTAGCAGATTCAAATAACCCATTGCTTTAAGAACTAGAAAGATCTTAGCTAACAATAGACAATGCTCACTAATATAGGCAACATTCAATCTATATTCAAGATTCTCTTAGAGAGCTACTCTAAGTTGTTACTTGTGATTTGATAACCTACGATTACATATAGGAATCTCACCTCACAATAGAAATCATACCTAATTATAATAGATGGCCATTCTAAATAACCAATCATGAAATCATTCTGATACTTACAGAAATAATTCAGAGAAAATTGAAATACTTACAAGATAGATGAATAAGCACAGAGCCTCACAAATCAAATACCCAAGAGATTGAAAGTCTCAAAATTAAATTAACTAGAAAAGAAAGAGTACAAAATAATTAAGAATAGAGAAAATCTCCATCCTTTGGTTTTGAGGAAAAGTGGCGTAGCAAAGATAAACCTAAAAACTAAAGCTTAAAGGCTTCAAAGCCAACGTCAAAAGAAACCTAAAACTAAGGCTTTAAAAGGCTGCCCACTAAGTCTGGCGGCTAAACCCTTAAATAAGGGTTTAGTCTAATTAAAATAATTAATTATAAACTTACAAAATTGCCTTAGACTAATAGAATTAAGTATAGGGGTATTGGGGTCTTTCCCAAGGCTTAAATATGTGAAAATATCCAGTTGGTAAAGATTTGGGCCAAAAGAGAATTAAATCCACGAAATTTTATTTGCTCCCCGCATGGCCTGTTTCGACCTCTGCAGGGTCGAAACAGGAGAATTCCTAGCTTGATTTCGACCCGCTCCAGGTTGATGCAGGACATTTACTTCATTGCTCCAATATGCTTCCTTTGTCTCCAATTCTCCTTTTAAGTACCTAAAACGTATAAATGAGCAAACTAAGTAGCAAATCACCTCAAATAGTCATAAAAACACCTTCATAAGACATGTAAAGAATAGGAAAATATGCATTCAACAAGCCAATTGGTTATCATTAAAAGAAATTATGAACTCATATTTTTTCAACTGATAGCTACATATTGTCTAGACTTTTAGATTTCTGAGAGTTAGTATTTCAGACTTTTGTTTTCTATATATATATATTCAATCATTAATCATTGTTGGCATTTTTTCCAAAAAAAAAAAACTCATTCTTGGCATTAATTACATAATACTAAGTTAGCCATTCTTATAAATACGGATGCAACCAAGCCGAACTTGAATGAGATTGAACATGATTGTGTTGTTCATGTTTGTTTCTGTAACGCCAAAAAAAAACTCATTGTTGGCATTAATTACATAATACTAAGTTAGCCATTCTTATAAATACGGCTGCAACCAAGCCGAACTTGAACGAGATTGAACATGATTGTGTTGTTCATGTTTGTTTCTGTAGCGCCAAATATTCTCTTCAAGAGTTTTCACGATAAAAACTAAATAACAGCACGGGGTGTGCCAGCCAATTTGTTGAAATTGACAAAGAGTTTCAGAAATGTAAAGCTGGTGCGCGTAGCAGCAGAAAAAAATATCAGAGTGAGTTGTGGGGACTGGATCAAAGTCACACCGGAGCATTTAAATCATCGATTCCAGATCTGATTCTCAAAAGTAAATGTTTCAAAGGTTTAATTTGAAGGAAAAGAGAAAGAAATAACAAACTGATTGTTATTCATGAACTTATAACAGATTACAAGCTTTTGAACGTCCGGAGACGAGATTGAAGAGAGGAAAACTCGTAGAGAGTTTTTGAATGTCCGAAGACAAGATTGACATAAAGAAATATTGAAGAACGAGTAATGAACTTGAGTGAAAATAGCACGGATGCTGTAGAAAATTTGAGAGAAAGCATGAAGTTTGAGATTTTGCGCGGAACAAGTTGTGAAGCGTGTTGAAGCCTGGTGAAAACTGGTGGAGGAGATCCCTATTTATAGGGGGCGACCTGGGCTTGGTGTAGGAGGTCGACAGTCTGTCTTTGCAAGTATTTTGATTTCACCCGACCATGGCATCTTGCTTAACTTCCTTCTCCAACAATCAAGGAAACTTCCAGGAAATTGCAAAATTGTCTAACATGCCTTCCAACGCCGATTACCATGTGAAACTACACTGAGTACTGATCATCGTACAACTTTCAGAAATCCGACCTACTTGGTGCATTCATGCGTGACTTGGGCTTCATTTATGTTGTGCGATGTTATTGATGTTACGACGAAATAGCCAAAACATAGGCAACTTCGACCTTGAACTACTAAGCCATGGAAATAAGCATACTTTGACTAAACTTAGTTCATGGTTCGAAAATCATGAAGATCAATCAGGAAAATGGCTTAAACCGAGGTAGGAAGCCATTTGTCCGTAATTGAAAAACTTGCAAAAGTTACCAAAAATGGTCGAGTAAGTCATAGCACGAAATTGTTTAGCCTTTAACCATAATATGATGTTATGGAAATGGCTTCATGCAAATGATGCCATGTCGTGCTTGAATTTGACCTTTTCTGAGCATGTTTCCTTAATTGAAAACCGCGGAAAAGTTACAAACGAAATCGGATTAAGCCAAATAGTCTTTAATTGAAAACCGTGACAAAGTTTTCCATACTTTATCCGATTGAGGTGAAATTTGACCAGAATGGTCAGTTGAGCTTAAGGATCATCATGATATGTTCATTTTTGAAATCGCACCACTCTTCCTTAGTCAATTCCATCAATTTTGACATTTTGTCCTTAATTGAACAATATGTAAAAGTTGATATCTGACCTGACTTAATAGCCACTTAATACAGGGTATGGGCAGCTAATATACAATGTCAGAGTGTAAAATAATGTTTGACATGCCACATATCTAAATTAGATATGGTATCTCATGTTTCTTCATATAATCAGATATGGTCGTCGTTTAAGAATTATATCTTTGCTAAAACTGAAGGTCGTATGACATGATTTAAATTCTTATATGACCATGTTGCTGACTTAATAATAATAATAATAATTGACTAAAATTCGGCCCTTAATTAGGAAAATAAATCCTTTTCCTATCTGATTTAGAATTAAGGTGGCACTGAATCCTGCTAAGTTTAAGATTTTAGATTGAATCCTAGCCACACATCTTAATTTCATAAATTCAAAGACATATTTACCCTTATGTGTAAGTTGAGATATAAACAGTTCCATATTCATTTAAAAAATGGCTTAAAAGATATTTTGGCCTCAAAACTTATAAGAAATGGACAAATTAACCTTTCAACTTTCAAAATTGCCAATTGTATGCCTGAACTTGTAAAATAAAAAGGGCAAATTAGCTCTTTTATTTAGAAATTGGTTAAATTCCATTAACAATTGGACGGAAATTAATGCTTTTCAGACGGAAATGGATTTGGTTCCGATAAATTATTTTGTCCAATTTATATCCAATTGTTAACAGAATTTATGTCCAAGGTCAAGCATGCAATTGACAAGTTTAAAAATTCAAAGAGCTAATTTGTTCATTTCTTAATTCTTACAAGTTCAGGATGGAAATGCCTATTAAGCCAATTGCTCATATTATTTCAACTGTTAACTGCATATATATTGTTTAGACTTTTAGATTTCAGAGTGTCAGTCCCACGATTTTTTTTATTTGATATAACAGTCCAATAATATTAATATGTAGGGTTTGACGTAAAGGAGAATCAAGTAGATGGTGGTGGTAGCCTACCAGTTTAATACAGGTATCGACGGATATATCGAACGGATATATCGACGGATATATCGAGGTATCAATGAAATTCAAATATAAGTGGTCCAAAATGCACTAAAACGACGGATATTTATAGTAAACGTTTGAATTTTGCCTTCAAATTTTGACCAATCCTTATTTACATATTTCCACATGTTTTAGAATCAAGATATGATAAATAAAGTATATGTAGACATTATTTTTTAATTTTTTTGATATTTTCTACTGCGAACAGTGTATATAATATGTATAAATCAACTATACTAATTTAAACACACATTTATTTTATCTTCAAAATAATGGTTACCAAATAAACCACTTCATTAAATGTAAAAAAATTATATGATTTCTTTTCTGATGCAAGAAAGTATTAGATCATAATTATAAATGCATTATTTTTACATTATTTTAGTCACAAAACACAATCCAAATTACAAATACAACCTCAGTACCACATTGAATTTCTGGGAGGCTCAAAATTACTACTACCGTAGTTACCACTGCTATAACTTCTACTAGGCATGGATGTATCATCTACCCTGGCCGGTAATCCAGTTAAAATATTCAAGCCATGACATATAAGGTTTATAAACCACCATATAATTGTTCACATATTTCAAATATGCTTCTCGACTAATACTTGTTTAGCCATCCAATAGGGGGCACTCACCTGAAACCGCGTCCGCATTTGGCTGTTGCACCGGATGCTCATTATAAGTCTGTTGTTAAAGTGGATACTTTGGATACATGTTAGATGAAACCGATGATTCAAACTCATTTGCTCCAGATCTAGTACCATAACTAGAATTTGATTCAAAATACCCTTCATATCCAAATGAACTAGATGCAGTCACATAAAATTATTGTGACTAATATCAAATTGGCAATTTCAGTCAAATTACTATTTAATAAATGACCAAAAGGCATTTGAATTAAATTGTATTATCGAGAAACCCGAGTCTATCTCAAACCGAATCACTTAAATGAAAGAATTATTTGTATTACTATTACCACAGTTTTGTAAAAATGACTTCAATTGCTAATATTTTTGAAAAAATGAAATAATTCATCGAAATGTCACTTATATTTTTAATCCTAAATGTAAAAACGAAAAAAAAAATATTTAATTTAATATGGATATTTACGGATATTTATGGATATATCGAGATTTATCGGGATATCGATAAATATCGACGGATACACGGATATATCGACGGATATCCCGTGACATTGAAATTTTTTTGGATATTTATATTGAGAGGATATATCGACAGATATATCGAGATATCGACGGATATTTAATTCCATGGTGGTAGGTGCTGCTGTTAATCTCTTACTCTTCTAGAACTCCTACTGCTATTATTTTTCTTAACTCTTCTAGGATATTTAAACTCGTTTTTTTTTAATTTGGCAAAAAAAAAACCTCGTTTTTTAATTAGTCTTTTTTACGTGTGTGCATTGCAGCAAATCTCAAAGTTTATCAACTTTACTTACCAACCCCATGTCCATAATACAAATTTAATATAAACTAATTATAGGACTTGCGCTTCGCAGCGGTATTGTGAAGGGAATATACAAAGAATTTTCTAATTATATAGACGGTATGGTGAATGGATAAGCAAAGAGTTTTCTATGGGATTATCAATATGATCATTTGTAAATTACATTCAACTTTCGGGTCCTTCATAAAAAGTCATAGATCATACAATAATTTTTTAACCGACACTTAAATAACTTTAATTGGATATGTGGACCGAAAATTATATGATATTAAATAGACCGGCAATCAAAACCACCAAATTACAAAAACATTTTTTAGAGTTGAAACATAAAAATTAACTTGTGAGACCTTAATGAAAGTTGTAGATCACGAACTTACCTGTTAATAGACACCTGGATCACCTTAACTAGGCGAATAAAACAAAAATAAAAAAAATAAAGCTGAAGCGTTAAATCGATTAAAATAGAATAGAATTAACAAAGGACTACGTAGTATAAAGTAAAAAATATCAAGGTCAATTGATAAATAATTCAAATAAGAAAATATTTGTTGATGAGGACGAAACATAAAAAATTTTTTTAGGCAGGGTTTTCTCGGGTCGGGTTCATTTAGCCACCTCTAGATGGGAACTCGAAACCTACCCAACTCGATTTGACTAGAAAAAGTAAATGATCGAATCCATCTGACCTGAGACTATCAAATGACCAGTAACCCAAATGACACGTGAGCCGAATGACCCGTGATTCGAGACATGCATGAAACCCGAATGACCCGTGAATATTATAAACTAAAATTATCTTTTATTCAATAAAATCTACATTGTTATAATTTTACTCGTTCTAAATTATCATTTATTCAATAAAAATTATATTATTGTTATAATTTTACCTATTATAAATTATGATTGAATTTGCTAAACTTCAATACTAAAACTTCCATAAATTAATACTCGATAAAATTAATAAGCTCTCTAAAATAATATTTTACTCTGTTCCCGATTTGGGCCAATTATAAAAATTAGTAATTTCGATAAATTAATAAGTTAATAATTTTTATAAAAAAACCCTTATATATATATAGTTCCATCAATATTATAAATTAATAATCCTCTAAGATTTACATATATATCAATGAACATGTATTAAATTTATATATTTGTACGTTGAACGTGTATTGTAAGTGTAATAAACATAATTTCATTTATAACTAGTACAATGAACAAGACTAGTATTAAATTTTATTTAATTAGTCAATAGTTTGAATACTTAAAACAATGAATACATATTTATGTATATTAGTTATATTTATTTATATAATCAAATTTATATCATGGAACTAAAAAAACTCTTTAAATTAATATTTTATTAATTTATCGATTAATTAATAACTCTCTAAATTAATAAAGTTTCATGGTCCCAATATTATTAATTTATAGAAGTTTTAGATATAAATAATCACTAAAATTAAATCAGTTATATTTTATAATGAATTTATAATTAATTGTTTACATAATAAATAAATAATAATACTTAATTACTAATTTCTTGACGATTTTATCTATGAGGTAATAGCTACAGTACTAGTAATTAATGGTTGCAATTCTATTTTCATCATTTTTCATGGATACTTATATTATTAATTAATTTATAATTTTAACTGAAATATTAAGAAAAAATAAATGTAGATATTATATAACTAATATTTAAATGAATAATTATTTGATAGAAGCCCCTAAACTTGAAAATGGTTGATCACAAAAAATAGTTTCCTCGTGATGAAGGTAATGCTATGAAGCAACTCTTTTTATAAAAGCAAGTTCTATCTCATTTGATGGGAAAGAAGACTGGGAGTTTCATCCAAGTGTAAATTTTTTTTGGTCTTTTTATGTATAATTGAATGGATTATATAATTTTTAGGTGGATGTAAAATACATTTAGCGGTGTTTTTCTGAAAAAACGCCTCTATTTAGCGGCGTTTCTAAACAATAAACGCCCCTATTCCTAAATCAAAATTTTGTTTAGAAAATTAATTCCCCGGCGTTTATGCTTTAGAAATGCCACTAAATAGGGTCATTTTTCTGATAAAAACGCCTCTATTTGAAATAGTGGTGTTTGCTAAAACATCGCCAAAATCCCCGACGGCTGTTATGCCATCGCTTCTGGTGGCGAATTTTGAAACGCCATTCTTTCAAATAGCGGCGGTTTGAAAGTTGAAACTCCCCCATATACAAAAAAAAAAAGGTCCCTATCTAGACGTTTTCTATTAGTGATGGGATTGGGATTTAGATGAGGTGAGTAGTTGGCAGATACTGAAAATTAAACTTCAAATTAAGCGTAAACATGTCATCACAATATTTTTTTAATAATTTTTAAAAGTTTAATTTCCTTCCTACTAAATTTAATTTGATATGGTACTAATCAATAATAATTCTCAATAGACTGCCCTAATTTGAAATTTTGCCAAAAAAATATAAGGTGTTCAAAATCCTAAAAATATGCCTATTTTCTTAAAAATCTCATTAAATAAAAATAAATGCATAATTTATATGGTAGTGGACCCACATAAGTTTAGTCCAAAAATTAGTTTCTACAGATCATAAGGCCACAGTTAAAAACCATTAATTTCACGTTTGAAGTCTATGGACTATGAACCCCTTTGAATTTAGTTGAATACTATTTTACAAGTACACTTTTATATTTATAAATAAACCTTAAAAAAGGATGAACTTATAAAATACAAGTCAACACCTACAATATGTGACCAAATCGGTGCCGTTTGGGTTAATCCAAATTAGAGGTGGCAAAAATAATTCGAACACCAAATTTCAATTGAAACCATCCGAATTAGAGTCCGACCGAATCCGAATTGAATAAGAAGGTTAACGATCCGAAACCTAACTTTAATCCGAACCTGAAATTATCCAAGTCCGAATTTATCCGACTTTATCCGAATCTGAGACTAGACAAGCCCAAATCCAACCCAAGCTCACCTAAGATTAACCCGAATTTGAAATAAATTTAACTCAAAAAATGGAAAAGTAATGAAAATTTAATTTTCAAAAATAAAAAAGAGCCAAAGTCTGAACCCGAACCTAACCCAAAACCGAAACTGGAAATACTCGAATCCGACTAAGAACGAATTTTGACTGAATCTAAATTTGAATGAACTCTGAACCTGAATGAGCCCAAAACCTGAAAGTGACATGAACCAAAGATTACCCAACCCAGAACCGATCGACCCTTCCAATTGCCACCTCTAATCCAAATTGCAAGCACTAATAAATTTAATATTTCCATGAAAACTACTGTTAACAATACTATTTCCATGGTAGGATTATTGCCCATTTAATTCATTTAGTTTTTGTAAGCAGGTTGGGAGTTGGACGAATCTGTGAAGGCCAAAAGGCCACAAATTTAATTATTCAAACTCAAAAAATAAAAGTGAAAATAATTTGAATTTTTTTTGTCATGATTTAAATGTGATGGACGTTTTGCTTGTGAGGGATTTGATTTGAACTTCACACATTATCAAAATGGCATTTATGATATGGGGATCAAATGAGGAAGATGCTGGTAAATTAAGTTAAGGCCTAGCCAACGGCTACAATAGATATATTTAATCTTTTGAATATAAGCTTGTAAATAGACACATATATAAAACAATACATTTAGAATTGTAAGATCCGTATAATGTTGAAATAGATCACCTAGACCTGTGGATTGTGAATAAAAATAATCCACCAATCTCTAGATGTATTTATATGGTCTATAAATACAGAAGAAAAAAACAATAATATGAAGCTTATAATTGCAAAGAAAGGGAGAGCTAGGTTGGACTTCGGAGGAAGATCTGGATTTTGTATTGATTCCAAAGTAACATTTCTTAATACTGCTGGTTTGTTTATGCTTAGATATTGTTTGGTTGGTGTGCAGTCCCTCTACATATCATTTTTGGAGCATCCTACCTACTACTGATCTCATATTATAGTAGTAATTAATTTTTATATCTTACCAGTTACCACTATAATAAACGAAAGCAGAATATCATTATCAGCAATTCTGACATGTTTTTATTGATTAATTGATTGATTGAGTACGATAAAGGAACTATAAGCAATGGGCAGCATGCAGCTGCTGGAGGTATGATGATAAGGTTAAAGTCCTGCTAAATGTTGCACTTAGACTTGTAGTTTTACAGGCTAAGTAATCTAGCATTAGAAAGAATATTGATGAGATATTGAACTGGATTCCTATGTTAATTACTAATTCTTATAGTTTTGTTTTGGCATCAACTAATTCTTATAGTTCAGCTTATACTTTATCCGCGGCGGCTAATCACACATATTTTCAGGATCAGTGCAGTAGTTGTGCAGCCCTTGCTAGCTACACTAGGTAGCAGTAAGTAACTTTTGTGATCAGTTGATTACACCGCATAAGGTTGCATTTGTTTCTTCCATAGTTATTAATTCCGGTTCGTACAGTGACTTGTTCGAGGTCTCAGGTCACAGGTCAATTGGTTCAACCGTCGGGTTGATCAGGTCAATACGGGTTAATAAATAATAATTTTAAAATATTTTTATTAATTTTATATTTCTTATTTACATTAATAACTTGTTAAATTTAATATGTAATAATACATATAATAATTAATAATTATATTTTAATATAAATAATAAAAATAAAATGAATTTAATCTCCTTAAACTTAATTTTAAATAATTAACAACTTCAAATTCAAAGTAATAAATATATTAGTTATCAACTTTTTATTTCTCATTATGATTCATGTTTATTAAAATAACATTTGCTATATTACCCTTGTATATCTATTAAAAATTGAATAAAAAGTGGTTTAAATGTAAATTTTAGGCTAAAGTATCAACCTACCTGGGTCATTAAAATCCGACCGGGTCGTCGGGTCAATCCGGGTTTCAACGGGTCACAGCGGATCAACTACCCAAATGGTCCAATAAATTACCCGGCCCGGATCAAGCCCCGGGTCACCGGGTCGAACGGTTCGACCAGCGGATCGGACCGAGTTTAATAACTATGGTTTCTTCACTTCTATTAACTTCGGGTTCGGGTCATTTTAAGTTTGAGTGACTTTTGGTTTTGATCATTTTGCATTATGGGCCATTTCGGGTTGCAGATCATTTTAAGTTTCGGATAAACAAATCGGTTTGAGTCATGTTCGATTTCGAACAAACTAGTTGGAAATTTATTATCCGTTCAAGTTTTACCAGCTCTACTAATTATCCAGCAAGGCAATCCAAATTCATTATTAAAAAAACGATAGAAAGAAATAATCCAAATGTGTGATTAGCATTTAATAAAGGGAAAAGTTAAACGTACTAAATATGTTAATGAACTTACTGTTTGTCATTGTTTTTGTTTTTTTGTTTTTTCGTTTTTGTTTTGTTTTTGTTTTTTTTAGCAAAATAGATTTAAATTCCATTAATGAATGAAATTGGGATTACAAACACTGGGTGCTAAACACCTGCACCTCACATTATCAAGCCTTAAACTAGCTAAATTATGTGTCAAAGCATTGACTTCCCTATGAACATGAGAAAAAGAGCACTCATCAAACAACAAAGCCAACTCCCAAATTTCGTAAATTAGATTGCCTCCTTCCCACCAGCATGGACCAAAGTTATCGATATGATCGATAGCAACCCGACAGTCGCTCTCAACAATGCACCGAAGAACACCCAATTCCAAAGCTATCTCGAATCCAAATAGCAGAGCATGAACCTCAGCATAAAGTGGGCCAGAAACAAAACTCAACATACGCGAAGCACTATCAACTATACTTCCACTATTGTCACGAACAACTACCCCAAGCCCCACCTCTTTCCTGTCCACACAAAAAGAGGTGTCCACATTAATCTTCATTAACCCCAGAGATGGAGGCACCCAACCTAGCGTAGGACTGCTCAAAGTACCCGTAAATGGCACCGAGTCTTGTTTACAAAGCTGCTGCACTACATTAGAGGCCACACTCGCCAAAGCAGCTGACAAACTACACATACTGTTGTGAAGAGAATTATTCTGATTCTTCCAAAGTAGCCAAAGGGTGCATAAGAATTTATCCAGCTGCCCAACCGGCCGTGATGCTTTGGCCAAGAAGAAATCCCAAAGATCAATCTCATCACTCCAGTCTTCTAAACAACTCGCAACCCATGGACAGACCAAGTCCCAGACTCTCATGCTGAAAGGACACTCAAACAAAGCATGGAACATCGAATCTTCATGACCCCCGCACACATCACAAGTATCATCAATCTCTAAACCTCGTCTTCTCAAAACAGACTTGATAGGCAATATATTCCAAAAGACACGCCAAAAGAAGTACTTCATCTTAGGCATTACACCCGAACTCCAAACTAGCTTCCACAACCGAGAATTTGCCTCATCTGTTTGACCCTCTCAACCAAGTATCCATTTAGCAACATAATAAGTTGACCTCACCAAAAACGTACCAAGTTTTGATGAATTCCAAATCAAACAATCATCTACCGGGGCTTTGGGCATAGGAAGACACATGCATGATATGGATTTGCCTCATTTGTTTGACCCTCTTGACCAAGTATCCGTATCATATGATACGGATGACATCCTCCTCTTAAAAAAAATCCAGCAGCTTATCTTCAAGCCATGCCCTTTCCTCAAAATTTATCAATACCGAGACTTGCATAGGAGCCTACGAAACCCCTTCTTGGGACTGTGGAATGAAAGAAGGGGCATTATTGATCCAACGATAAGTCCATTTTTTTTTTTTTGCCAACAATCCAACGATCAGTCCAAACATCCAGATTCCCACTCCCCACTCTCCAACGGGAACCTTCAAACAAGACATCCCTCATGGTAAGAAGACTCCTCCATACACAGGAAGGATTAGATCCCAATCTTGCTAATTGAAAATTCCCCGATGGGAAACATTTTGAGCGCAGTACACGAAAGAAAAGAGAGGAAGAGTTCTGAACTAACTGCCAGCATGTTTAGCTAATAAAGATAAGTTAAAAGCCTCAAAATCCCAGAAGCCCAACCCACCATCAGCTTTCTATACACAGAGTGACTCACAAGACTTCCAATGGATTTGTTTCCTAGTATCCGTTGTTCCCCACCAAAAGTTGGCAATAATCATATTCAACTCATGGATGAACGATTTAGGAAAACAAAAAATACTCATCAAATAAACAGGGATAGCTTGAGCAATTAACTGAATCATTATCGTCTTGCCCGCAATTGAGAACAATTTATTATTCCATCTTTGAATGCAATGTTGTAATATGTCTTTAATGAATCGAAACTCCCTTGACTTTGATCTTCCAATCATCATCGGAAGTCCCGAGCACATATCTTTATCAAGCACACGTTGCACTCCCAATAAACGCATAATTGAAGACTGCACTGTTGGGGAAGTATTAGCACTAAAAAGGATTGATAATTTATCGATATTGATTTGCTGTCCCGAAGCCGCTTCAAAATCTCCCAAAATGCTCCGAATAGATTCGCAATCATTAGCACTAGCCTGAAGGAAAAGGATAATGTTATCAACAAAAAATAAGTGGGAAACCCGAGGAGCCTAACGAGCCACTAATACACTACAAATTGCCCTTTGACTATCAGCCTTCGAGATCAACCTAGATAGGGCTTCCATGCAAAGCAGAAAATGGGTCCCCTTGACAAATTCCACGCTTAGGAACATTTGTTTAACATTGTTTCCCATTAACATTAACTGAATATGCAAAACTGCGCACACTAATCATAACTCATGAAATCCATTTTGAAGAAGACCACATTTTACTCATACAAGATTCCAAAAAATCCCACTCCACACGATCATATGCCTTACTAAGATCCAACTTTAAAGCCATATGCGTTTTCCGACCAGCTATCTTATTCCGCAAAAAATGGATAGTCTCAAATGCAATCATTGCATTGTAAAAAATCATACACTCCGGAACAAAGGCACTTTGATTCTCTCCAATAACTTGAGGCAAAATCAACTTCAGTCTATTAGCAAGTGCTTCGGAGACAATCTTAAAAACAACATTGCATAAACCAATCGGTCTAAAATCCTTTACCGTCTCAGGAGAGCTTACTTTTGCTATTAAAACCACATTCGTATGGTTAATTTTAGGCAATGGTAATCCTTCATTCAAAAAAGCCAAAGACATAGAAATAACATCTTCGCCCACAATGTTCTAGCATTTCTGAAAGACGGTATAGGAGTCATACCATCCGGACTAGATGCCTTCCCTCCCTGCATTTAAAAAGCTGCTAATTTAATATCGTTACAAGTAAAGTCAGCATCCAAAACAGCCCTCATACCATCATCTAAATGGTTATCCATAGCCTCCAAAACCTTTCCGATGGACTCATCACTCGGTTTGGTTGAAAAGAAAATATCTTTATAGTAAGCAGAATTCACCCCTTCATTGGCAGCAGGATTCGTTAACCATACTCCTTCACTGTTCCGAATACCAGCAATTGTCTTTCTATGTTTCCTGACTGATGCTAAAGCATGAATGTAACGAATGTTCTTGTCACCTTCCTTTAACCAAAGTTCTTTAGAACGTTGTCGCCACATGGTTTCTTCATATTTGCACAAGGCCTCCAACTCATCCTTGCACGCTTCAAAGACTTCCATATCACCCAAAGCACCTTTCAAAAATTCCCTCTCAAAGGCCTTACATTTTGCAGCAATTTTGAATTTAACATTTCCAAAAACCTACTTATTCCAAGTTACAAGGGCCTGACCACAACTTTCAATCTTCCTTTCAACATCAAAACCAGCTGCAGCTCTCCAAGCGAATGAAACTACATCATCAAAATTCTGATGAGAAGGCCACATATTTTCGAACCGAAAAGAAAAATTCTCGAGGACATCTTCAATATATTGAGAGGAAATCGAAACAAGTAGAGGCAAATGATCGGACATCGTGGAAACAAGATGTTTCTCTGTAGAGAACCCAAATCTATTCCACCAAGACACAGAGAGGAAACAATGGTCTAGCCATTCAAAGACCCTCTCTCCATTGATTCGACGACTCCAAGTCATCAAAGGACCTGTAACAGGCAATTCTTGAAAACCACAATACTCCACTGCACTATTGAAAGAATCCATTTGAGTAGAGGATCGCAAAGCACCCCCTCCTTTTCACTTGCTAAATGTATTTCATTAAAGTCCACTATATAACACCAAGGCAAAGAGGACCTGCGTTTTAAACACCTGAGCAAACTCCATGACTCATGGAGAAAAGAGATCTCGGGTCTACCATAGAAACCGGTAAACCTCCAATAGTTAGATACATCACCAACTTGAACATCAATGTGAGAAGTAGATTAAGACAAAAGGGAAATATATAACTCATTCATCCAGAGCAGAGCAAGACCCCCCGTTCTACCATTACAATCAACATAAAAACATGAATCAAAACCTAACCTAGAGCGAATTCAATCCATTTCATTTGCAGTACGTTTAGTCTCTGACAAAAATAAAATGGTTAGTTTATTACAAAAAACTAAATTGGAAAGAGAGGAAACTGCTGAGGAAGAGCCTAAACCTCAATAGTTTTAGGCCAAAACATTCATTGATCTCAGCAGAGACTGGCCTCACTCGCCGTCTCCGCTACTGGTCGTTGTTCATCATCATTGTCCTCTATAGCGCCTCCCTTATAGGCAAAGTCATCCCAGCCCCAATCAAAATCTCATCTCCATTTTCACAGGAGCGCTTATTAAAGCCCCCTACATTAGTTTCCATCGGCATCACACCCGAACCTCTCCTTTTTCTGACCCAAAAGAATCTCCTGGTTCTGGCACACGTTTTCGAAAGAATATTTCTCAGTAGTCTTGGCAATCTTTTTCCACTTCTTAGTTTTTTTGGGCTTAGAAATATCCCTGTTCCAAACACAAAAGCAGCAGAAACATCTAATTGCTAAATTAATTCTTGTACTGTGCGCTGCTTTTTAAGTTCCGTGGACAACCCAACCTTAGCAAGGCCCAAAGGTTCATCATTTTTAGACGAACCCGCTACCAAAGCTGGGTCCCCAATAGTCGACCCAATCCCAGGAATAGTTGGGTTGCGACCTCCAAAGCCCACCATCCTTACTAGCAATGGGACCTCCCAAATTATTCGAACATGCCTCTTCTTCATCATCACACCTTTTCCTATCAGAATTGTCAGGCAAAACCATTGCAGCCTTCCCACACAAACTCAAATAGGATTGAGTTGACACACTGATGCGTAACTTTCGGCCCCAGAAGTTTGACCATGAATTGCGGCAGCCTCTCCTCCACATTTGGAAACCACCTCTTCATCTCCTACCCGATCCAACTTATGCTCAATACCCTACCCATGAAAGTCGGACACGATCTCACATGACACATCATCTTCAGCAATCCCATGCGCCACCCATCGCCCCCGTAAAGCAAGGCTATTGACGTGATTTCGAAACCGACTTCCCAAACCTTGCATCACCGATTCACTACCCCTAATGGAAGAGGAGGCTGGTAACAACTATTTTCCTTCTCGGTGACTCCCTCCACCCTCTAATCTCAGCCACCGAAAAAGGAGACATAGTAGGTGTCGTTCCTCGACGGGCATTGCTTTCACCACCACAAACAAACCTGCTCGCTTGGCCAGGTGATTTAGAACCAATAGAAAAAGTCTGGCTTCCATCCCTATCGAGGAACCTTGACTTGGTTGTCGGCGATTCGGTTTTGAGATTTGGAGAAAACTTCCTTACTGAAAAACCCTACAATATTATCTGAGCAATGGCAATAGGGTACACCGCCTCTTGGTGAACAAGCACACCGCAAACCCACCAAAATTTCGGAGACTTTCCATAAGTAAATGTGACTTTTAGATCACCATCAGGAGTTTCCAATGTCGTGCCATTTTTGAATGGCTTGGAGACATCGACCTACACCCGGATTCGCAGGAACCGACTGTCAGAATCATCAACATCTTGAACCAAAACCATCGAAGAGCCAATTGCGAAGCTGATCATGTCATTCATCATCGCCGGTGGAAGACCAAAAACGCAAATCCAGAAAGGGTAGGTATCGAGCTCAATACTCTCGGGTTGCTTAAACCCATCATAGTTCCTAAGCAACAAAAAAGGTTGTTGAAAGGACCAAGGTTGGGAATCCAGAACCCGATCCTTTTCCACTCCATCTTTAAATTGGAACAGAAATAGACGTTCCCCCAACTTCTTGACAGTCAGCCCTGACTCCGGCTTCCAATCCTGGATCATAACCCGTCGCAGACCCTCCAAATTAACAGGTCTTTTGGAAAACAATTTCCCAATTAAATAAAACCTAGCAGGAGCTCCATCAGCTTCATCAAACCAATCCCGTCAATTTTTTGAAAACAAAAACATGTTTGCATATACAATTTTTTTTTGTATGTCATTAAATAAAAAGAATAAAAAAATTGATGAAAAAACATGTAAGTTGTTCATCGATATGTTTCTGTGCTTTGAAAATGTTTTGGAAAGACATGAAAATATGAAAATCTTGCTTCAACTTTTTTTTTAAAAGACTGATTATGTTTCCAAAATTTTTTAAAACGAAAACAACATATCAAATGTGTTTTCACTGTTTTGTTTATAAAAACATAAAATTGGCAATCGAAAACAAAAAACGACAACAATGGCAAACTACTCACACCATTCATTACTATGATTATTACTTGCTAAAGTGGCTTGATATTAAATCTACTATTAATTTTATGTACAAGGCCCTCATTGAGTGCCACTTGGCATTTAGTTTCTTTGACAAGTGTCAATAGTTAATTTTCTAATTTTTGTTTATTATATTTGTATTCATTTTAGTTTGGAAAAATTAAAAGACATTCATCCCCTTTCCTATATAAAATAAATTATCAAATAATTATAAATTAATTATAAATTTGTTATGAATATACATGTATGTTGTGAATGTCCATGAATCTAATTAAAGCATGAATATTGATGATTTGGTTCATTCATACACATATATCTATATACTAAGTTCATCCCCTTATATTTATGGTGATGTATATATGTGCCTATAAATAGAACACTTACTTTTTTATGGAATAAGATGAATGAGAACGATTTCTCCCCTTCTTCATATTTTCTCCTTCCCCATATTCTATTGTCTCTCAATTCTCTTGTCTTTTCCATACTTCAATTTTACTCCCTTGCTTTGTTTTGTTATCATTTCAAAACAAAATTTCATTTCTTAACTGAATTTTCTTAAAAGAATTTATAAGATAAACAGCCGCACGCGAAGCGCGGCCGGGAGGTTCTAGTTTTCTTTAAAGGGATGAACATCCTCTACCCATGTGCCACATGTGTGATTAGCATTTAATAAATATTTACTAAAAAAATTAGACCTAAATATATTAGAATGAGAGTATATTTTAATTTGTACAAGTAAAAAAATTTGTACAAGTTAAACAGAGAATAACATTAAAAAATGAAAAAAGAAATGTGGCATCATATGATTAATAAGACACAAAATATGGATCAGGGAATTTGTATTCTCCCTAAAGATTGAAAATTGCATACTTTCTTACTTCTTTTATATATATATATATATATATATATATATATATAAGTACGAATGTTGTAAAACTTTTGAATCAACCATTGTACCCTTATGTTTTTAATATATTTTTTTAAATGGCGTTGTTTAAACTATCATAGTTTTACTCTATTAAAAACTCTATTTTTATTTAATTAAATCTAATATTATTTTTATAACTTTTTTTAGTTTTACCATTTTACTATTTAAATTAAAAACTTAGATATATTAGAAAAATTTTAATATATTTTATAGTTTTATCAAAAACTCTATTTTCATTTAATTAAATACAATATTAGTATAATTATTTTATTTTTAGCATTTTAATTTGAAAAGTTATTTGTGGGTAACATGTTTCTATTTTTTGTTAATTTAATTTATTGTGATTAAAATTCATTATTTTAGATGACATTGTCTAAACTATCATAGTTTTACTCTACTAAAAACTCTATTTTTATTTAATTAAATCTAATATCTCTAATACTATTTTATTTTTACCATTTTACTATTTTAATTAAAAATTTAGATATATTAGAAAATTATAATATATTTTACATCTTTATTCTATCAAAAACTCTATTTTCATTTGATCAAATTCAATTTTTTTATAATTATTTTTATTTTTACCATTCTAATTCAAAAATTTATTGTGATTGATTTTTTCTATTTGGTAGTTTACTTTATTGTGATTAAAACTTATTTTTCCTTTTAACAAGAATTTTATGTTTTTTTTTTAACAAAATAAGAGTAACATGCAACATAAGAAAAAAGCTTCGAATGAATCCTCTGAATGAATTAAAGTTTTGAATCTTTCCCATGAGTCTAGCACGCACGACACCTTATTTTCGCTTCTAATAAGTAATTTTTTCAGCAAAGAGTTTTCACCAACAACGACAAAAAGAAGAGTGATCCGAAAACCTCCCTGATTGATCCAAAAATCACAAAGAAAACCTATCTCAATATAAGGGTGAAATCCCCAATCTATTAATAACTCAAAAGACAAAAAACAAACTAAAGAAACTGACTCAACAAACTGAATTGAGTCAAACATCAAGATTCAAATTTCAAATATCTGGAGACTTATAACCTAGACAGATCAACAAATTTGTGAGACTTTATTCTAAAAAAAAAAGAAAAAAAAGGATAAAACATTAAAAAAAATCAAACCCCCCTCCCCCTTGAATAGTATAGTCGAGGAGGAGGAGGAGCAAATAAAGAACTAAGAAAGAAAAGTAGAGAAAACTATAGAGAAGGGAGGAGAGGGGGAGAGACGGCTAGGGTTTTATTTTAATTTATTCTTAGATCTACATAGTACATTCATAACAATATATATATTACTCCATCCGTTCATATTGAATGTCCATCTTACTATTTTCAGATGTTTCAAAATAATGTAATATCAACCACTTTTACACCCTTACCCTTAAATTAAACATTGACTTATTACAAAAAACGCAGCTTTCTATCTCTTTTAAGGGTATTATTATAAAGCATATATCAAATACCAATTTTCCTTAAACTTTGTGTCATTCACCAAGTGGACATTCATTTTGAAACAGATGGATGGAGTATACTACTTAACCAATAGTACCTGATTTTTTTTTTTTTTTTTTGCAGAAACCAATAGTATTTGTTTAAATTTATGTTCATTAATATATTTTGTGAGGTCTATATTATAATTTTTTTTTTCCGGAGGTCTATACTTATTGAAAAAAAAAATAGAAGTTAAGTATAATAAAATGTAATATTTGTAAAAGTAAAGCAACAGACAAATTAAGGTTTAGACACCATACGTTTATGAGTTGAACTAGCAACAAGAGAGCATTAATATAAGTAATTAATTTATTTTAAAATATTATTAATTACTATAAATAAATAAATAAATAAGATTAGATCATTTAAGAATAACATTTATTTCCAATAATAAACTCATATTAAGAGTTTGGTACATAAATTGGGTTGGATATGGTCCGAGGTGTCAAATAGGTGGGTTGGGCGGTTTCAGGTTCGGGTCAAATGGGTTAGGCAGTTTTTTCGGGTCATTCGGGTTTCGGGTCATTCGGGTCTCGGGTCATTTGGGTTCCGGGTCATTCGGGTTTCGGGTCTACCGGGTCTCGGGTTGGGCAGGTTCTGGTTTTGACTTCGGGTCACTCGGGTTTCAGGTCAATTAGGTCAGCATTGAATTTTTTAATTTTCAATACTCAACTTTTTAAATATATTTATTATTCGATTTATTTTATAAACATGTAGAAACATTAGACAATCTATCATCAACGTAGTTTAGCATACTGCATATGTGAGGTTAAAGGATAGAATACTTGATATGTGTCTCCTTAGATTTTATTTTTGAATATTAAATACATAATTGATTATTAAGTGAGGTAGGTTTTGAATATTAAATACATAATTAATTATCAGGTGGGGTATGTGTCAACATTTTAAGCCGTATAAAAAGTAAAAACACTATTAACAGTGTATTATTATAAGTAAAATATTAGTTATATAATATCTAAATTTATATTTTTTTCATTACTTCAATTATTATTATAAATTAATTAATAATATAATTATCCATGAACAATGAAAATAAAATTACAATCCTTACCAGCTAGATTATTAGTACAGTCGTAGTACCCAATTGATAAAATCACCAAGAAATTACCAAGTAAGTATTACTATTTATTCATTATTTTTAAAAAATAAATTACTAATTATAAATTTATCATAAATTATTCATATAACTGATTTAATTTTAGTGGTTGTTTATATAATTATTGTTCATATAATGAATTTTAGCAAATTTAATCATGATTTATAATTGGTAAAATTACAATAATAATATTAATTGTATTAAATAAATGATGATTTAGAAAAAGTAAAATTATAAATCTTATTGAATAAAAGATCATTTTAGTTTATAATATTCTCGGGTCATTCGGGTTAACTTCTCGGATTATTCGGGTTTCGGGTCATACGGGTCTCGGATCATTCGGGTTACGGGTCATTTGGGTTATGAGTCATTCGGGTCTCAGGTCATTTGGATTACGGGTCATTCGGGTGTCGGGTCGGACGGGTTCAGATCATTTACTTTTTCTGGTCAAATCAGGTTGAACGGGTTCGGATTCAGGCGGATTAGGCATGTTCTCGGATTCGGGTCAGCTTTTGACAGCTATAGAGTTGGTTGGTAATTCGAGAGAAAAAAAAAGATTGGAAAAAGTTAAGAACTAAAAAATGTGTTCTTTTTTTCTTTCGGTTGACAGGCAAATTATGGAGTTTTACTGCTGTTAAACATCATCCTCCATGAGAATAAAAAACAACCAAAACAAAACATGAGTATGTTACCCAAAATGGTTTATTCTTCTCTCCGTTTCTAAAATCTAAATTACCCAAAACATGACTTTGTCCTTGCTCTGTTAATAACAGTGTCGCCTCATTACAGCAGTCGACCACGCAGCAATAAATAATTCAGCCAAATCTCGCTCTATATAATAACTTGTGAGTTAGTAGGATACTACATACAACCACCAAAGAAGAGCGCAATGGAGTTTCCACTGCTGCTGGTTTTCAAGGTGATATTCACCATATTCTTTCTGGTTCTAATCGGCGCCGGCGTCAGGTTACTTGATTCACTTATATTGAAGCCTCAAAGGATTCTTTCGAAGCTCCGGAAGCAAGGAATTCGTGGTCCTAAGCCATCTCTTTTGGTCGGTAACACGCCTGAGCTGAAGAAGATCGCACAAACTGTTAGGGCGTCACACTTACCCCAAGGAGAAGGTTTGACTACCCATAATGGTTCTTACTTTGGGTATCCATTCCTTCATCAATGGAGAGAGCAATATGGTACTAAAATTTATCAACTTGATCAGCTTTCAGTTTTGCTTGACTTTTTTCTGTTAATAATACTAATGACCTTTTTTTTTTTTTCCTTTTTCCAGGATCAATATATGCGTTTCAACTAGGAAGTAGGCCGATTCTGCACGTGAGTCACCCAGATGTGATCAAGGACATAATCACCTGCACTTCACTGAGCTTCGGAAAGCCTGCTTATCAACAAAAGGAGCGTGGGGCTCTGTTTGGCGAGGGCATTATTACTTCAAACGGTCCATTATGGGCACATCAAAGAAAAGTTGTTGCTCCTGAACTATACATGGACAAAGTCAAGGTATATCCAGAAATGAATCTTGCTTCAATTTCCTCTTTAAGAAATGCTTGGATTGGAAACTAACAACAGATTATGGCATTAATTTATCACGTACGTGTAGGGTATGATAACTCTGATGACAGAGCGCTCTCTTGCGCTAATAGACACGTGGAATAGTAGGATTGAAGCAGGGCGTGGAGTTGCAGATATAAAGGTTGATGATCATGTAAAAAGGTTTTCTCGGGAAGTTATCTCGAGGGCTTGTTTTGGCAACAAAAACTATCAGAGTGCGGAAGAAATTTTCTTAAAGCTTTCAGCTATACAAGATGCCCTGTCTGAGACAGCTTTGAACCTTGGTCTTCCTTTATTGGAGTAAGGCAGATCAATATTATATCCTTTTGACTTTTTCTTACTTTTTTTATTAGTAAACTTTTTGGTTTGGTAATTAATTAACGGGGTTTGCTATTTACCGTCCCCCTTTTAAGGAAGAGCAACAGAAAATTATGGAGGTTGCAGAAAGAAGTTGGTGATTTGATCTTGGAGACAACTGAAAAATTTTAATTAATTAATTTCAACTATGATAATTTTATTAGGTACCTTCCAACCAAGAGCAACAGAAAATTATGGAGGTTGCAGAAAGAAGTTGGTGATTTAATCTTGGAGACAACTGAAAAAACATCAAAGGAAGACCTTTTATATATATTTCGTGAAGGTGCCAAAAATGGGGATTTAAGCCCTAAAGAAGTAGAGAAATTCATTGTTGACAACGGCAAGAACATCTACCTTGCTGGCTATCATACTACTGCAGTTGGCTTATCTTGGACCCTTATGTTGTTGGCCTCAAATCCAGATTGGCAACAAAAAGCCCGTGACGAGTTTAACCAAGTTTGCGGGAATCAAATGCCCGATGCCGGAATGATTTCTAAGCTCAAAGTGGTGAGCTTAATCTGTTACTATACTACAAGCAAGCGTTTACTTTACTCGCTTCTTTTTTAAATATCTATACTCCTATATATATTGATGTGAATTGTTAAAATAAAAGAGAGAACGGAATATTGAGAAAATATTATTCAGAAACTATATATAAAACTGAGTACACTGATAGGCCTTTTATACTAGAACATAACCCTAGAATTAAGGCCCAAGAAACCTAAATGTAATTTAAACTAGGAAACTAAATATAGGAAGATATAAAATAATAAATTATTTTAACACCCTCCCTCAAACTCAAGATGCTAACTTGAGTTTGAAACCAAAACTGAGCTGAAAACGGAATCAGACAGACAACGGAACGGAATATCAGACGGACAGCGGAACGGAATCACGGAAAACAGAATCTTCAGGAATACAGGACCATCAGGTCAAATGCAGAAAACAGAACGGAGAGGTCAAGCGGAGCAAACATCTTCATCTTACAAGCAAGATTTGCATAAACGGAACCCAAAAACAGAATCAGAGGATCGAAAACATGCGGAAAGGTGGTCTTACTCTCGGAGGTCAAAGTCAAAAGTCAACGGTCAACAGTCAACAGCAAAAGTCAATGCTGACGTGGCAAAAGCTGACAGGTCAACAGATTCAGATCTGGTCAACGTTGGGATAGAAACTTTGACCGGCGAGTGTGGGTCCCACGGTGGTCGGATCGGGTTGAAATTTCGGTGGCTGGTAGATCCGAGCATGGGCTATCCAACGGTGTAGGAGGTGTCGCAAACGGAGGTCGGGAAAAAGTACAGATCTGGACAGGCGGCGCATGGAAGCACAAAAAACACTTTGAAGGAGGTGGTGGCGCGTGGGAGCGCGTGTAGCGTCGGAAGGTGACGGAATTTCATCGGCAGAAAGATCAAAGGCTGGGTAATCAGATGGTGGCGGAGGTGTAATAAACAGAAGTCGAGAAAAAACATAAATTTTTGGCAAACAGGGAGCAAAACAGAGACAGCAACACGTTTTTCTTGACTTATTTCCCCCTTTATGGGGCCAAGAAAAAATTCACAACCTATCTCTGGATACCATGTTAAAATAAAAGAGAGAAAATATTTAACGGAATATTGAGAAAATATTATTCAGAAACTATATATAAAACTGAGTACACTGATAGGCCTTTTATACTAGAACATAACCCTAGAATTAAGGCCCAAGAAACCTAAATCTAATTTAAACTAGGAAACTAAATATAGGAAGATATAAAATAATAAATTATTTTAACAAATAACTTGAATTTATATGGCAGATGCATATGATTATACTGGAGGCGCTACGCCTTTACACTCCAGGCACTATGGTGGTAAGGGAGGCAATGGAGGACCTCAAATTTGGTGATATTACTGTGCCTAAAGGATGTAACGTTTGGACATTATTGGGCATGGTTCAGCAAGACCCTGAAATCTGGGGTCCTGATGCTTACAAGTTTAAACCCGAAAGGTTCGCCAATGGAGTTAGGGCCGCCTGCAAGAATCCATACTTCTACATGCCGTTTGGTGTCGGACCGCGTGTGTGTGCGGGACAACATTTCGCCATGACAGAAATGAAGATACTTCTGGGTCTTATTGTCAAGAACTTCACCTTGTCTCTTTCACCAAATTATGTACATGATCCAGCCTTGGCTTTGATCATTGAGCCCAAAAATGGAGTAGATATCTTGGTCAGGAAGGTTTGAGCTGTCAGCCAAATGAATCAGATCTCAAGTTTCCTGTTTCTCCCGCTGGTAATACTTTCATATATATCAGAATAATTAATTGTTTTATATGAGAGACGTCTCGAGTTGAATAAATTATATGTAAAATATATATAAATAAATTTTGTCAACGTCTTGGTAGAATGTTGAACCTATTAATTTCAATGGCTAGGATTCAATCCCTAGCAACCTCTAAATACCCAAAAAAAATTATGAATAAATTTTTATGTAATACTCTTTCCGTTCCTTATTTAATGGTTTTTTATGCCAACAACCGGATGGGAGCTCCCATCGTACGGCCCTTTCACTATTGTGAGACTAATTGCAAGACAAGTAACATATGAGTGTGATGCTTAAGTCAGTCTTTCCCGTATATAAGGTAGAGTAGAGAGGTAGTAGGTAGCTTGTAGAGAGCTCTATAATAAATGTGTCATGAAAGAGGAGGGGTGTTACCCTGATATATATACGATGTGGAGTCCATATATACCATTTATTATCTTCTCACATGTGAGGTTCTGGGCTGGGTTGTAGGGTGTTGATATTCATTAGAGCTTGCCGATCAACGTGGTAATGTTTTTTTATACCATAGGGTGTTGATACCATTTATACCATTTAGTCTTTGCGTGGTAATGTTTTTTTTTTTTATATATATACCGAACAATTAGTCCATTACAACACAACAAGTGAGAAAAACACAAATTATAAAGAAAGAAGAGTAGAAATTAGTCAAGGCCAGGAAAAGGATATTCGTGTCTTTGCTACTTGGAGCGCTGTTTGCTTAGTCTCGTTGACAAGAGGGTTGCCACAGCTGCTCAAAGGAACCAATCATCTGGAACTGATTGCTGAGTTTTGATGTCCTCCACAATCGGTTTCTGCTTCCAGTGAACTCTTGTAATGCGTTGTAGGTTCCTCTGCCACTTCTTGTTTTCCATCCTGAACCAGACTTTATTAACCCCGTTCTGTCTCAGTTTAAGAAAGTTCATTCTTGTACACTTTTGGCTAAAAGAATCGAGTTACCCTGTGCATCCTCTCGCAAGCATTGCCATACCCGTCCAGTGATGTCCAGCCTGCTTTCGTGATTGAATGTAAACTATCCAATCTCCTTGTGGATGAGGTATCTGTTTCTGTTGGCTTTGCCCTTCTTGCCTTCTCCCAATGGCTTGTCTTGGTGGTACTTGATAAGGCTAATCAAGAGATTAGAGTTTCACCTTGATCTCAACTCTATCTCCTTGAACCTTAGCTGATTGTATAGTTTATCTTTATTGTGCATTTCCTCTCTGTAATCCCTTGTATAAATACTACCTTATACATCAATAATATACTGAACAATCATTTACATGGTATCAAGTGCTATCGATTAAATTCAACACCAATTAAAAACAACCTTTTTTTTTCGATCAAGTAATTCATACAAACCTCTCTTCTTTTCTCCAATTACCCACCAAAACCAATCATGTCTATTATAAAGGCCACCACTTCCGCCACTTCTGCCATCGTGCAATCACCATCTTCTCTTCCCAACATCGCTCAACAGCGGTAAAATTAACACCAACCAATTTTCTCTTGTGGCAAACACAAATACGCCCAATTAAACTGAGTTATAATCTGCTTGATCATAGTGAAGGCACCGTTGAACCTCCAAACAAGAAGCTAATTGAGAATGACCAACCAAATCCAACATATCTCAAATGGTTCCAAAAAAATCAAATGGTCTCAGGATGGATCACCTACGGTCGGAGAAAGTGTTGCCTCAAGTTGTTCGGAAGGAGTGCTGCCTCAAGTTGTTGGCACCACCACAACCCAAGTCGCATGGGAAAAACTTGCCACGTCATTCTCTGCTGGTTCCAAACCCCAGATAAGGCAAATCCGTTTAACTTTATTAAAAATTGAAAGAAAAACTGGGTTCCAAACCCCAGATAAGGCAAATCCGTTCAACTTTATTAAAAATTGACTCCCTATATGCAAGGTGCAAAAGAATTGTTTGATCAATTGGCAGCGTTGAATAACCCCATTGATGAAGAGTTGCTTGTTGACATAAAGTATAACCCCACGAGGCAGGTTTTATTCAGAGGCCGGAGTGAAAATGGACTGTATCCAATATACTTCAACTCATTCCCAGTTCGTGCCAATCTAGCCAGCCTCACCACATGACATGCTCGCTTTGGACATGCCTCTATCAAAACTGTCCGGCGATCTCTGCAGAATAGTTCTATTTCTTTTCAATCTTCATGTCATTCTTGCAATGTTAGCAAAGCAAAGAAATTAGCTTTTCCAGAGTCTCAGTTTCAGGCAAAATTTCCATTAGAACTTGTTTGCTCTGATGTTTGGGGCCCTTCTCCAATAAAGTTCAAATTACTACGTTCTTCTCTTTGATCATTTTAGCAAGTATTCTTGGCTTTTTACTATTAAACAAAAATCTGATGTTCTCAATGTGTTTATCAAATTTAAAGCAGTTGTTGAAAAATTCTTTGGCACATCAATCAAGAATATCAAACCTTAACCGAATACCTTTCACATAATGGCATCACCCAGAGAAGCTCATGCCCACACACACCAAAACAAAATGGTTGTGCCAAACGCAAACATGTGGAAACCGGCTTGGCTATATTGAATCATGCTGCCGTACACTTACAATATTTGACATATGCCTTTGATGCCACAATCTACACAATAAATAGACTACCGACCCCAAGATTGCAAAATCAAAACGCATATGAAAATTTTTTTCATGACAAGCCAACCTATAACCAACTCCGCACATTTGGTTGCCTTTGTTACCCTTGGCTCCGCCCCTACGCTACTCATAAATTGGCTCCACAATCTTCTAAATGTGTCTTCCTTGGTTACAGTAAGATTCATAAAGGGTATTGATCGGTCGTGAGCAATCATAAAAATAATCTCCACAAAAACTTAACTAAGTAGATAGGGCAAGTAGGGCCCACAGAGAAGGGGAATAGACTTATCCAAAGAATAAGTCTTCTCCAAAAAATTACTTTTGAAATAAAACAGGGGATTAAAATTATCAATTAAAAAGAAAGCAATTAAACTAAGAACAAAGCAAAGTAAATTAAATCTAAATCTATGGCAATTAATAAAGCAAACAATAATTAAAAAGGCATACTTCTTTTCTAATGGTAGAAATCAATCAAATTAACTATGGATCCTTAATTTAAAAGATGAATTTAATATTTAATTCTTGATGATAACTGGTCTAGGGAAACCCTAGCATGTATATTAGGTAAGATTACCGGTTAAAAGCTTAAACTACCCCATTTATTACTTAACAAATCAATTACCTTCTCAGGCTTAAAGATTTGCCAGGAAACAAAGCATTAAGAACAATTATTTTAATTATTTTTTTTTCACAAATGTTTAACAAGTAAAATCAAACAACAAGCAAATAAATCACCTATTGGTAAACTAATCTCATTGGATTGTTCTTTTTTTTTTTTTGCTAGATTGGGTTGTTCTTCAACATCCCCAATTTGTTACCACACAATCAAACTTAAGCTTTCGCCGTCTTGTTTGATTTAACTTTAGATCTATCAAGCTATCTCTTTAGTGGCCGTTCTAAATTAATAACAATCAAGATCATAAAATAAAATAGAGACTCGCTTACTATCTATCAAGAATAAATATCAAATTATAAGCACATAAATCTCACCATAATTAATTGATTAAAATTACTAAAGGATAAGAAGTATTAAGAATTTAGCTACTTATGGATTTAGAATAAATCCATGAGAGGCACAAGAAAACTTACAAGACCTTGGGGCGAAATCTCCTTAGCCTTCAACAAGGAGGGTATCGCACCTCTCTATGCAAAGAGAGGTGTCGACACCCTCTACCTAAAACTAGAAGAAAAATAGATGAATAGAAAACTGTATCTAGATGTTTTTTCTAGGGTTACATAAGATGGCTATTTATAGTGGACTAATTAGACTCCATATAGACTTAGGAAGGGGTCTAAGACAGTTTAGAGGCTGACTTGGTCTCCAAGTTGACTTAAAAGTCTTCATAGAGTCGAAATCCAAGTGAAAATAGGACTCTTAAAAATTCTGGAATCGCACAGCAACTTCGACAGAAATTTCGGGCGTGAATATGGCATAACTGGGCTTTGAGTTTCAAAGGAAAGTTATAGATCTCGGAATTAGCTTTGAATCCTAATCCAACTAGAACTAGTATCGGAATATTGCGGGAATTGGATACTTCCTTGTATATATGCGGTACAAATTGGGATTTTAACTCCAATTGTGGGATTATATGGGTTGAGTAGTATCCCATATAAAATATCCAATAATTCCAGGACTTCAGGGCTTCTTATCTTCAATGCTTCACATTATCTTCAATTCTTGCTTCTTGAAATAATTCTTCAATAGTCTTCAATTCTTCAAATTATCTTCAATAAGTCTTCAAACACGAACTTCGAATCTCCAAATCTTCCTCCAAATTGCTAAATCCATATTTGAGTAAAAAGTCATCAAAATAGCTCCAAAAAAAGTGAAAAACAATAAGTTTCCACTTTCTTGTCTTCAAGACCTAAAAACACAAATACTTATAAAATAGGGTTAAAATACACAGAAAAATAACAAAAAGCATAGGAAAATGATCATAAAAATAGGGTTAATTTTGGCTCGATCAGGTATAGATACCTTGATTTTTTAATGGAAAAATTTATGTCTCACAACATGTTGTATTTGATGAATAGGTTTTTCCATTCCAAGGGAGTAATGGTCCAGTGGCACTTGCTACAACACCAACAAACACCAGCCGATCTCGGTGCAACCTCAAAAATCAAATTCAAACACATCACAACCAATTTCAACCCAAAACCAACCACCAGAAAGTAATACCATACAACAAAACATTGAATTTGCATCATCACCGAACCATTCACCTCAAACATCGACACCTCAACCCTCTTCCACCGAGACAACACCCACCAAAACAAAATCACCCATTTCCATTGAGTCATCACCATCACAATCATGTCCTGGTCTCCCTTTGGTAGTTGACTTAACTAAATACAACCAAGTAGCCACGAGAACGCATCGAATGGTCACACGTTCTCAAACAGGGAATTTGAAACCGAAACCAAAAGCCTCCCTGCATGTTTCCAACCTTCAATCAGAACCTACCTCGGCCTCACAAGCATTAAAATTTTCAAAGTGGAGACAAGGCATGGCCGAAGAGTACAATGTCTTGCTGCAAAATGGAACATGGGAATTGGTTCCTCGAACTGCAACTCAGAATGTAATAAGTTGCAAATGGGTGTTAAGAGCTAAAAGAAACAAGGATGGCACGGTGAAAAGACTAAAAGCTAGACTTGTTGCTAAAGGATTTCATTAGCGCCCTGGTCTTGATTATCATGAGACATTCGGTCTGGTAATTAAACCTCAGACTATTCGCCTCATTCTATCATTAGCAGTCCAACATAATTGGCCAATAAAGCAATTGGATGTCTCCAATGCTTTTCTACATGGAAAAATGGAAGAAGTCTTCATGGAGCAACCAACGGGATTTGTTGATCCAAATACACCCACACATGTCTGCCCACTGTTAATCTCTGTATGGGCTGAAACAAGCCGCTCAGGTATGGTATAAATGCCTCATGGATAGATTCCTTCAACTTGGCTTTCATGGCTCCAAAGCAGTCTCGTTCTTATTCTTCTATACACATGGTAATAAAAGACTTTATTGCCTCATTTACGTTGATGATATTATTATCACAGGTTCAAATCCAAAAGCCATTGCCTCCTTGATTCGATCCTTGCAATCGTTTTTGCACTCAAAGACCTTGGAAATTTAAACTATTTCCTAGGTGTGGAAGTCACAAGAACAGGCGACAGTATGTACCTTACTCAGCCCAAATATATTGGTGACTTGTTGGCCAAAGCAAAAATGGACAAAGCCAACATGATTTCCAGCTCTTCTTGTCTTCAACAAAAGCTCTTGAAAGATGATAGCAACATGTTCTCTGATCTGGGGCTATACCGTAGTGTTGTTGGAGGGCTTCAATACTTGTCTATCACTCGACCTGATATTACTTTTGCGGTGAATAAAGTTTCACAATTTATGAACTCACCAACAGACAACCATTGGACTGTTGTCAAACGTATATTACGCTACTTGGTAGGAACCATGAGATACGGTTTACACCTTACAAAGAATTCAAATTCTCAAATACATGTCTACTTTGATTCGGATTGGGGAGGTTGCCTTGACAATCGAAAATCAACCATTGGAATCGCTATTTTTTACGGTTCCAATCTCATCTCATGGACCAGCAAGAAGCAAAGAACGGTTTCTAGATCCTCTACCGAGGCGGAATATCGAGTTTTAGCAACAGCCATAGGCGAAGTTCACTGGCTTTATGCGTACTTTCAGATATGGGGGTTCCGCCGGTCACCAAACCAATAATTTGGTGTGATAACTTGAGTACCACCTACCTGACAGTCACTCCAATATTTCATTCACGCTCGAGGCATTTGGAAATTGATTTCCACTATGTTAGAGACAAACTCATGAAGAAGGATTGTTGTCAAATGCATCCCCAGTGAAGATCAAATTGTTGATGGTCTTACTAAATCACTCTCTCGGATACAATTTACTCTGCTTAGAGAGACAAGCTAAGCATTGAAGAGGTTGATGTGCTATGGCTTGCCACATACCCTAGATAGGACCTCCATGGCTTAATATCTGATCAGTGGAAAGAAATCGGCAAGAATCCACTACTGATTTTTGGTTGGCTTTACTTTACTAATTATTTGGGAATTTATAAATCATGTTTTATGTTTCTTGAATCCATCTACTGTGAATGAAATTTGGTTGCAGATTAACTATCTTGAAGCCAACTCAGTGTTGTATTTGACAACAGAGTTGTTTGCAACAGAGTAGGAACACCAAATTTCCCATCAACCTTAAACGAATATAAGCAAGAATCTACCAGGAGAAGAAGCTGCTCCTTTAAGAGACAACTTCGGGTTCTTTTGTGCTAGATCTATACCGCCAATTCCATGGTTTGCAGGAGCATGGATTCTCACCAGCTCAGATGCTGCGAAAGCTCATGAATTATGCAGAGCGTCTTTGCTCGCTGAAGAAAGAGAGAAACCCAACACCCTATGATTTTGATTTGTAATTATCTCACCTATGTATTTCTCTATCTATATTATCTATATTGATGTTAGCGTGAAACATAAATCCATATCTGTCAACTTGCATCGTTTTCATCGCATCTGCATTTTTTACCCACTTTATTACACTGACAGCCACTCATGCGCAGTGCAAGCGTGCGAGGGGCAACCTAGTATCCATTTTAACTACTAATGGAAAGGTACACATTCTATTTTACTGACACCTATCCATTTTACTATTACTCACATGCTAAATTTTGCACATGGTTAAATTTTTTGGTTTGGGCTCCGGTTTCTCTTTAAATTTTTGCCCATTCCAACTAAATCTTTGGGTTTTTTTTGTTCTATCGGCCCTGTTCCTTTCATTTGGTTAATTTTTTCCCCATTCTATTTTCCTATTTGTTCCTCGCTACTGCATCTACATTTTTTCTACTCCAGCTCCAGACCATTAGAGCTTGAGCTCTTCTCTTCAATGGTGTACAATCGGGTCACATGCGCCATTTACTATTCTTTTTCCGCTATTTACCCGCTGCTACTTCTCTTATCGAGGCTTGCTTTCCGCCCTCTTCTTCTTTTCTTTTTTATTTTCGTTTTTAGCCATATTCTTGGCATATTTTCTCGGTCTCTCTCCTTCTTTCGAGTATGTTCTTCACATTTGCTGAAGTTGCTACTCTTTACTTAGGTGAGTTTTCCATTTCGTTAATCTCCTTTCACCTTTTGTAGTTCTTCTACCGGCTATTTTTGAGTTAATTTGATTGGGTTTGCTTTGTTTTCTGTTATTGAGTGCTGTTGTCTATGTTGATTTGAGCATCGCTCGAGCTCGAGGTATGATTTCCTCCCCTTACATTACCAGTTATCTCTGTTTTGACTTCACCCATGCTGTTACCTCCATTAATTTTCTCTTTTTCTCTACATCGCTTTCCCTTCTCCCACTTTTGCAGCTTCCATTGTTTTAATGCTTGATTTCCCCCATTTGCTGATATAGGTTTGTGCTCTATTTTTCCTTCTGTTTTTTGGCTGTTTTTGTGCTCACTTTTTCCTTTTGTTTTTCGCTTTCTGTTATATTGCAAATCCTTGGGAAGCAATTTCCTGACTTGAAGGGAGCCAAGCCTTAGAGGTTTATTTCTGAGCCGATTGAACAACATACTCTAGATTGCATCTGAAAGCTGGGATTTAAAAGATATATAGGCTCATAAAAGATATTTAGTCATAGAGGAATTTTTAGCTAAACTCTTTAGGAATATTTCGGAAGACCTCAAAATAAGGCCAGCTAGAAATAGTGTTTCCCCTGGTGAGTGATTTCTATAGTTATCATTAAATTCTTTCAGTTAACTAAACACTCAAAAGCATGAATCAGTTTCTTCCTTTTCATTTTGTCTATTAATTGTTAAGCCGTCAAGGATTTACATATATAAACAAGGAGAGGAATGCATCAGTGAACCTTATTGAATTAAGATAGTTGCATCAGTACATTCCATTCAGAGCATATCATATATAAAGATTAAATTTCAAAATGTGCATATCATTTTTAACAGCCTCAGCCTCACATTGATGAACTTGAAAAGGAATGCAAAAGAAAATTCATCATTACTCTATAACTCAATAAATGAATAGATCTGTCAGGCTGAACATGAAAAGAAAAATGACAGAAGAAATCATTTATGTTCAGCATATCGTCATATATATAAAGACTAAATCTCAAAAATGGGGTTGACAGGTGCATATCATTTTCTCCAATTTCAAACTCACTTCATAAACTTTAGGAAGGAACACAAAATAAACTCCAGTTTGAGCATCTACTTTGAAATTCCTACATTTCCCTTATATAGCTTCAATTTGTTTATTGCTCTTATTTTAGTCTCGCAATGTTTGGCCATGGTTTTAATGTTGTTTATGTGTTTTTTTTTCTCTCTTGGATTCTCTAGGACAAGGTTTTACATCTTTTGGGTTCAATTTTTTGTTTACATTGTTTTTCAATTGATTGAATAGGAAGGACAAGGAAGTCTGATTTGTTGGTTGAATCTGGTGACAGAGACAAGATTGGCTGGGGAAGAAAATCTTAGAGCGAGGAACAACATGGGGTAAACAGGCTACGTTTCTCTTGATGCAATTGGCTATTTTGGTGGAGTATGGTTTTCTATGGAACCAAACAAAGCTGGACTTTTAGACTAATTTCGGGATCAAGGAACTCAATTACTCTTGAGATCACTTTCCTTCATCAAGCATAAAATTGTACCATTGGCGTGCCGAGTATCTTTAGAGCTTTGTAAAATATAATTCCATGTAATTAATTATGTAGTATGAACAAATGTTCTTTGAACTCTGTACAATAAAATTCCACATTATGTCAAGTATAATTTACTCCATTCTATTTACATTCAAGAATCTCCATTAAAGATTATCAATTGGTCATCAACGGTTCAATCAAAGCAATTTTCCAATATTTCAGAAAAAAACAGAGACTTATACTATCATCCCCTCAAACCCAAGAGTCTTTGGACAAACGAGCCCATCAATCAACCCAATCCCAATTGTCACCATGAACTGTGTTCTCCCAGCCCAAACAAATCTCATTCTTACAATTTTAGAAAACAGACAAAAAAAAGCATAAAAACTTGAAAAATGACTGCCACCCGCGGCAACGCGCGGGCAGCAACCCTAGTAAAAAAAATGTCGTATAGCCCAATCCTCCCCTTGCCATGTTGATTTTCGCCAAAGGACCCCGCAATTGACACATCAGCTTTTTTTCACACTTTTTTTTGGCATTCTTTGGGCTTGGGTCATGGGCTTAGTTTTTTTTCCCCGCCCTTTTACCTTATTTCCTCTCCCTCACTAGCCGTTTGGCGCAGGCCAAAGTCTTGCCATGTGGTTAAATGAGGGGAGAATTTTCTCCCCTCATATATATATAGACACACACACGCACACACAATAGTAGTCCCTCTCAAGGAGTGGGACATGTGGTTAATTGATAAGTGTATTTTATACACTTATAGTAGCATTACTTTTAGCCCAATTCTAATTAAATTGTATTGAATTTTTGGTGAAAATTGGCATGGTATATCTCACACTTTGAATTTATTGTTTCATAGGTATAAAAGCAAGAAAAATGGAAAAAAATAAAAGCAAATAGAGAGGACCTGGTGGAAGCATGCAAGGCAGATAAGAGAGATTTGAAGATGGAATTGTAGAAAAAGGCAAACACAAAATTTCAGGATGGAGCATAAAGAAACCCCAAGGTTTCTGCCTTTTGAAGAAAATTTCAGGGATTGGATATATGAAACCCCAGGGTTTCTACTGGATATGAGTCGTTTCTAGCAAAGCCAAAAGCACTCCAAGATTTAATCCAAGCCGTCCATTTTCATCCTTTGGATCAAAAACCAACGTGGATCTCATTTTTGAAGAGGGCTCTCTTTATTTTGAGGGTTTTTCTTGGGTGATGTATAAATAGAAAAGGATAGTGAGAGAAAGAGGTCTTTTGGCCACTTTTGTAAATAGTTTTAGTGAGAGAAAGGAGATCTAGAGCATGGATGGAGCTTGAAGAAGAGCTTGTAGAGGGAGATCCAACTTGGGTCTTCATCACTCTTCAAGATTCAACTTCAAGAATTGGAGTTTCTTTTTTTCCTCTCTCTTTATTATGTTTAGTAGTTTATTTTTTGTTCATTTTATTTTTATAATCATGTCTTACTAAAACCCAAGCTAGGGATTGGATTGAAAGCTAGTTTGGGAGAAAACATTTGGATGTTTGGATTGAGTTCTTTATGAACTATTTCTTATGGGTTTTATTTATTTCTCTAGTTATTGTTTATTAAATGTCTTGTTTGGCCATCTTGGTATTTATATTGGTTGGTATTGAGAGGTATCGACGGATGAAGCTTTGCCATAGACCATTAGAGAAATAGACCATTTGATTGTTGCTTAGACATAATCAATGATTAATCGGATGGGTAATAGTTGTTTGTGCCTAATGGGTCTTCCAATATTTTAATATGTCGACGAATAGTTAAGCTTTTGGTTAGATACGATTGTGTAGCTCAACGGAGTTCATAGTTAGGTTAGTGCAATCCCATTGAAACCCCATTGACTCAATTCAAGGATTACCAATTTGTTCTTCCTTTAGGCTAGGTGAATTTCCAATTCCTAGTGTTAATTACATTAGATTAAGTAATTTCACTTAGGTAGGATTAGTTTAATTTAGTGTTTAATCAACCTCAAACCAATTCTTTTGATTTTATTTCCATGTTTGAAATGACTAGTATCAACACAAGTGATAATTAAGTCGTTGTCTTTGTGGATACGACACTTGGGTTGCACTACGACGATCCGTGCGCTTGCGGATAGTTTAGAGCCAATCAAGTTTTTGGCGCCGTTCCCGGGGACAACGCGCTAAACTTTTCTTGTGTTGATTCTAGTTTGATTGTATATATATATTTTTTTTCTTGTTTTTGTAACTTTGCAAAATTTGGACACCATAACCTCAAGGAATTTGTGCATTAATCTTGATTTCCTTGCTCCTCACACTATTATTTACTTATTTATTAATTCTATGGAGCCATTCTATTATAATGATGGATACTCTTCCTATGATTCTAACTATTGTGCTTATTCTTATGATATAGGTGGGGATGAATATCCAAAATACTATTACTATGGAAGTCAAGAATTTTCCCCCAATTATTTTTGTGAGGCATATCCAAGCTATCAACAATGGGACGAACCACCATTCCAATGTGCTCCACCAAGTCAAGAAACACATCTTGAGTGTTTAATGAAAGCCTTGGAGTCTCCCTTTGATCGTTATGACGAAGCTTTTGAGAGACGACAACAACGCTTTGAAGAAGCCTTTAAAGCAATGGAGACAAGTTTTTGAGCAACAGAGACAAGTATTTAGAGTCTAAAGTGGTAGAGTTGAGCACGATGATGGAGGAACAAGAATTGGATGAATCGTTGCCATCAATGGGATTGGATTCGGTCAACCATGTTAGTGAGAAAATGTTGGAAAGTGAGGAGGAAATTGTGACACATGATTCCTTTCCAACTAAGTTCGTTGAAATTGAAGAAGAAATCAAGACAACCACTCCGCCATTACTTGAAAATGCAAAAAAGGATCTTGGTTTCACTAAAGACATGGTGCCAATCACCACCAACACTCCATCACAAGAAGCAAGTGTGGGGGAGAGTGAGTGCGCATCAAGCATACAAGAGGCAGCCCCACATGAGGACTCCAATTCCAAGGTCGATAGTGGCAATTCTCCATTTGTTGAGAGCTTGGGATATGAGGATCCCGACTTTTTCGGCGTTGAGCGATTCCTTGAGTTTGGGAGCTTTGAAGACGTACCATTCTTCACTCAGGTGAAGATGGACCAATTTTATAATGAAAATGATGCCACCAAGGATTGAAAAGTTAGCTACTTGCCAAGACGGCTACTAAAGGCCGAAGCCGATCTTATGTGCCCAAAGACACTTTTGCACAAACCGATTACGACAACAATGATGGCATTGGCGACACTTGCAGTTGATGGCATAGAAGGCTCTCAATTTGGTTGTATCCTTTCCTTTTCTATTTTAGTTAGTTTTATAAATTGTCTTTATATTTTACTTTTGTTGCTTTATTTCCTTTTAATTTTGATTGCCCTCATTTCCTTCCGCTTGTCTTTCTTTTTCATTAGGTATATCAAGAATGGCTTGGAAAATCAAACTCCTAAAGTGCTTTCATGGATTCACCATCTCAGGGGAGTATATTGTTTCTTTCCCTCTTATTATATTGTGTGCCTCAACATTGAGGACAATGTTGATCTTAAGTGTGAGGGGGAAGATAGTGTTTATGGAAAAATTATCAAAAATTTTCGATTTTGTGTTGATTTTCCTTGTGTTTTGATGAAAAATTACTTGGAAAACTTCTTTGTGAGCTCTTGATTGGGAAATGTTTGAATATTTGTGAAATAATGTGATAGCTAAGGAATGCTTAAGTACATTGCATGTATAAAATTGAATGATTGATTTGCTCCTTTTGGCTTCAAAAATTTTGAATTTTCAAATTGCACAAAGGTCCCTAGCATATGACTCTTGAGTTGCTCACGAAACTATGGGTGATTAGACATTAAATACTTTTCTCTAATCATGGATTTCTTGAGATTTTGAGTCCTTAGCAATCATTGTTTGACCATAATATGTTAGCATGGTAAATTGCAGGTCCAATAAATTGAAAAAAAAAAAGAGGGAATTTAATAAACTACTCCGCTGTTTTTGGGAAGTGGAGCACACGGGGTTTGGTATCACAAATATCAACCTTCGCGTCAATCACGAACCAAAATTATGAGTATGCAAAGCATCTTAATAAATTACTCTGTTGTTTTTGGAAGTGGAGCACACGGGGTTCAGTATCACAAATATCAACCTTCGCGTCAGTCACGAACAAAAATTATGAGTATGCAAAGCATCTTAATAAATTACTCCGCTGTTTCTGGAAGTGGAGCACACAGTGTTCGGTATCATAAATATCAACCTTCGCGTCAGTCACGACCCAAAATTATGAGTATGCAAGGCACCTTAAATACGTAAGTGGTTGAGTAACCGGGGGTTGGTATCACCAATATCAACTTTCGCGTAAAATGGCCAATTACGCTATAAGGAAACCAAGCTTCACAAAGTGAAATCAAAATGATCAAAAATCTAAGTGTGGGGGTGCTTATCATTTATATATATATGAAAAAAAAAAGGTAAGAATAAAGGACCTAGCTTATGCCTAGTAGCTTATTGTGATCTAATAATGGCAATAAAGGATTCATGAATTGAAAGAAATTAGTGCTTAGATGATTGTATTTAGTGATAATTTCATAGCTAAGTAGCAGCAAAATTGAAGTGTGTTAAGGTCTTGCACTTGTTCACAATGATTTAGCACAAGCCTTATGTAGTGAGTTGGTAAGTCAATCTTGTACATGATTTTTCCTTAATCATTCTTGATGAAATGACATTATTCCATTCATATTCATGTCTTGATACGATTGAGTTGCTCACATGGAACTTCTAAGTAATACTTTTGTGTTTTCAAAATGGCCATTGCTTGACGACAAGCAATAGTTCAAGTGTGGGGGAGTTTGATAAGTGTATTTTATACACTTATAGTAGCATTATTTTTAGCCCAATTCTAATTAAATTGTGTTGAATTTTTGGTGAAAATTGGCATAATATATCTCACACTTTGAATTTATTGTTTCATAGGTATAAAAGGAAGAAAAATGTAAAAAATAAAAGCAAATAGAGAGGATCTGGTGGAAGCATGAAAGGAAGATAAGAGAGATTTGAAGATGGAATTGTAGAAAAAGGCAAACACAAAATTTCAGGATGGAGCATAAAGAAACCCCAAGGTTTCTGCCTTTTGAAGAAAATTTCAGGGATTGGATAAATGAAACCCAGGGTTTCTACTGGATATGAGCCGTTTCTAGCAAAGCCAAAAGCACTCCAAGATTTAATCCAAGCCGTCCATTTTCATCCTTTGGATCAAAAACCAACGTGCATCTCATTTTTTAAGAGGGTTCTCTTTATTTTGAGGGTTTTTCTTGGGTGGAGTATAAATAGAAGAGGATAGTGAGAGAAAGGGGTCTTTTGGCCACTTTTGTAAATAGTTTTAGTGAGAGAATGGAGATCTAGAGCATGGATGGAACTTGAAGAAGAGCTTTTAGAGGGAGAAACAACTTGGATCTTCATCACTCTTCAAGATTCAACTTCAAGAATTAGAGTTTCTTCTTTCCTTTCTCTTTATTATGTTTAGTAGTTTAATTTTTGTTTATTTTATTTCTATAATCATGTCTTGCTAAAACCCAAGCTAGGGATTGGATTGAAATCTAGTTTGGGAGAAAACATTTGGATGTTTGGATTGAATTCTTTATGAACTATTTCTTATGGGTTTTATTTATTTCTCTAGTTATTGTTTATTAAATGCCTTGTATGGCCATCTTGGTATTTATATTGGTTGGTATTGTGAGGTATCGACGGATGAAGCTTTGCCATAGACCATTTGATTGTTGTTTAAACATAATCAATGATTAATTGGATGAGTAATAGTTGCTTGTACTTAATGGGTCTTCCAATAGTTTAATATATCGACGGATAGTTAAGTTTTTTGTTAAATACGATTGTGTAGCTCGATGGAGTGCATAGTTAGGTTAGTGCAATCCCATTGAAATCCCATTGACTCAAGGATTACCAATTTGTTCCTCCCTTAGGGGGCGTTTGGTTGGGGGTGATCTTTGATCACCTGTGGTGATCTTGGCAGGTGATCTTAGAACACCCCATTTGGTTACACTTTTTGATTTGGTGTGGTAATCCGGATTACCCCCTGATCACCCCTCTAAGGGTGATTTGGATCACCACCATAAACCCATGTAATCTTTGATCACCGGTGATCTTGCATCACTGGTGATCTTAGATCACTGGTGATCTGGGGGGTGATCCTAACCAAACGCCCCCTTAGGTTAGCTGAATTTCCAATTCCTAATGTTAATTACATTAGATTAAGTAATTTCACTTAGGTAGAATTAGTTTAATTTAGTGTTTAATCAACCTCAAACCAATTCTTTTGATTTTATTTCCTTGTTTGCAATGACTAGTATCAACACAAGTGATAATTAAGCCGTTGTCTTTGTGGATACAACACTTGGGTTGCACTACGACCATTCTGTGTGCTTGCGGATAGTCTAGAGCCGATCACTAATTTACAAAATGATCTCCTTATAATTTTTCTTTATTCAATTTAGTCCTTATATTATTCCTTTATATATCAATTAGTCATTCAATTTAATTGTTTTAATAGAAACATCCTCAAACATTTTTCTTGAATTCAATTTAGTGCCTTAATTTTTTTTTCTATATAATTTCACCCTTTAATTTTATGTTCAATAAAAGATGCCGAAACACAGGGGGTGTTTTCTATTATATTATAATAATAATAAACTGTGCTTAGCCGCTAATGGTGTTTTTCAACTTGTAAAAACAATTTGTGCCAAATATATTAATAAATGAAATAAAAAATTCTGTATTTTTCTCATTTCATTTACATGATGTTCTGTCATACAATTCTACGTACCTGGCAAATTTTCTAGATATATATATATATATATATCTTCAATATCTGAAAGAATTTTAGAAAAAGAATAAAGAATGCAAAAAATAAGAGTGGGTCTACACTATACTTTTTGTTGGTGATGAGAGCTAGTGGCCAGGTCCTTGAGGACTAGGTCCAGAAGCTAACCGCTGGAGCCAGTATGACATGGTGAACCTAGCCTTCTGATACATCACAGACGAGTACGTATCCAGGTGATTTGCCTTTGCAAAATCCTCCGGCAGCACTCTGCTAGCTTCAACGCCCACATGGCTCACCACTGCCACCCAGATGACGACCAAAATTATCAAAACGCTACTCACTTTTCTGCTATCCATATCTTCACAAAAGTTATAACTTATATGATCTATAATTCAACACGTCGGCAGGGAATAAGAAAGCAAAATTCTTTTAAGAGAAGCTTTGGGTTTGGTTTGTTTTTGAGATATTTGTGAGTTGTGAATGAATGAGAGAAACTGGAAGTGATATCTGGCATATATATAGAGAAAAGTTTGCTGAGATGTTGAACAAAGCAGAGGAAAATGGTGGGCTTTTTTGGACTATCGTGTTGACCAAAGGTTTTGAGCAAGTCAGATTAGAAACAGTTAGAGATTAAGAAAAAAAATAAAGACTCGAATAGTCAGAGGAGTGTTGCTGCTGGGAAAGCTGAAACATGGGTTTCATCATGATTTTGAACGTCTGGGTCAATGGCAGCCATAGCTACTATAATTAAAGCCCATTTCTTACTTGGCTAACCCTTATTATCTGGTTACTTTACTTGGTATTTATATTTTTTATGATTAAAGTTGAAGGATATTTCTGTCATTTCAGGGGAAGTCTGGGCCGTATTAGTTGGAATTAATTATATTGTTTAATCAGGTTCAAATCAAAGTAGGAAATATAGAAATTTTGACTTGTTAATTCCCTTTGGAGGAAGATGAAAAATTGTTTCAAGCTATGTGCACGGCATTGAATTTTAGATATTGGATTTGACTATACTATATCCCAGCAGTGAAAGTTCAGACCATATACTTGCAACTAATTATGTGTGTAATTAATAATTTATGGCCACAGAAACTTACAATTGGGATTTTTTTTTTTTTTTGAGAAAATAGTGATACTTCATTTATTGATGGTCTGGATTACAAAACGTATGGAGGAAGAACTTCATACCAAATATAGAGAGCACCATTGACAAGATTCAATTGTGCAATATTATGTGCTAAAGTATTAACAGAACGATAGTAGTGAGAGAAAGAACAATCTCATTTATTGATGGTCTGGATTACAAAACGTATGGAGGAAGAACTTCATACCAAATATAGAGAGCACCATTGACAAGATTCAATTGTGCAATATTATGTGCTAAAGTATTAACAGAACAATAGCAGTGAGAGAAAGAACAATCATGAAAAAAAGAAGATAAGTGTTGTATTTCTTCAATGAGGCAAGCTCCACTCCAATTTGATCTTGATCCCTTTCTAATCTCACCAATTGCTATAAAAAATCACTATGCACTTCAAGGGATTGTATATTGCAAGAGAATGCTATCTGTGGACCAAAATGAATAGCTAGAATCTCCGCCTGCAGTACATTTGAACAATTGGGATTAATCAAATCTTAATTAATTAGCTTCTATAATTTGGGTTAAGAAAAAACTTACACCTGCTGGTCTTGTCTTGTCTTGATATAAAATCTTTTAGTACGTATATCATGATCGAAAGCTATGCGATGAAAAGTATCTAGGAAGGGACCAATGGCAATGAATAACCTTTTTCTCATTTTCTGACGCTAAAAAGTATTATGAATTTAGGGAAATACATAGTATATATTTTGTTGTTATCTTTAAAAAGTGCTCATGATTTGGTAATTGGTTGGCCTTGGCTGCTCCCAAACTTTCCAACTAAACTATCAACTAACTTCATGCCTTTCTCCATATATAAAATTATGAATTCCTATAAATTCACATATGAAAAGAAAATACTAGTCCGATCATATTCCTATATATATATGCTGTTACTTATTGACTTTTTTTTTTTGAAGGGTGTTACTTATTGACTTTTGATTGGGTTTAAAGAGAGTCCCAATTAAATTATAAATGTTCTCATATTAATTTGTTAAATACTTTTAAGTACGCAGTTTATGAAGTTGTCGATGATTCTCTTTCAGATGGTGACGTTCGAAATAGAAATCGTATTTTGATAGAGGAAGCTCAAGCAACTTTGGATGTTGGGAAAAAGCTGGGCATCTCTTTTGTTTGCGATGATAGGGTGATCTTAGAAAAATTTAAGGCTATGGAGGAAGAGAATTAGTGTCTTTGATTCTTTAATCGTTATCATTGATGAGTTTTTCTTGATAATTTTATGGAGTTGTCTGCTGCGAGTAGAGCATCTTTGCTGGAATGGCCTTCTTCCTTATGTTGAATTCACGTGAAGAGTTGATCTTTCAACTTTGTTTCAGTTTGGGTGTGGATGTGTGAGACTTGTGTCGTGATTTGGATTAGTTTTTTCTGATGGTTTGGCTTTTGTTGTTATTTGTTTTGTTGTTTCTTAGTTTTTCTGCCTGCGGGTTGGTCCTTCTTGCTTGGTCTTTGTTCGTGTTGTAGTGATTCTTAATCACTATTCGATTATCAATAAATCTGCCTTTCAAAAAAAAAAAGTACGCAGTTTATGATGGATATAAAAAGCTAAGGAAAATTGTTCAAGGATCAAACTTAATCAGTTTTTATTTATGACTGCACAGCATATATATAATTTATTTAAGTGGGAAAATGGCAACCTTGATTTAATTTTATATATATATATATATAATAAAAACACTGTAAGAATCTTAGAACAAATTATAAATATTAAATTATTATTTTTTGTCTAGAATTTCAATACAAGAGAAGAGAGAATCAATCAAACCTGCGAGAGATATACTAGGCATTTACACTTGTTGATTATATTATATTATTTGGCCTCAACAACACTATTAATTAAGCTAGCAATATGATCAGCGCTAATTAATTACCAATCTAAAAGTAGTGGTTAAATTCTCAAAAAAAAAAAAAAGTAGTGGTTAAATATAGTGTGAATATATGAATTCGTTTGAAAACTTTTTATCTTATTAGGTCCAGAGATAAATCACATCACATGCATGCGATTCATGCAACAAACAAAAGTTCGTTTCCATATATTGTTTCAGATTCTTCCATCATATTCATCGTATACTTAATATATAAATTTGTTAGGAAAATTTGAACTTTCAATTCGAAAAATAAGCATTTCTCATTAATATGTATAATGCAAGATCATTTGCAAGAGAACCAAAAATGAGATTAACGCACTAATAAAAATCGTGAAGAAAATTTGAAGATTCAATACATAATAAGAGATCATCAGGACTCAATATATATTCAGCGTCTTAATATTGATTCTAAATGTTAGATTATTCTATCGTCTATATAGTAAGAGATAAGAGAGGTTTTAACTTATAATTAACAAAAAAAAAAAAGAAATATCAGGAATAACTTCATGCGACATATATATATAAAATCAAAAAAATTTTATTTATCAATTTACATGTGTATATATATGTCTGCACTTTGCAGAAGCTACAATACATAATGATGTTGGTTGGACCTATATATAGTATCTAGGAAAGAAGAAATGTAGAACAAAAAAATAAAGCAATAATCTGTGTATATGATTTCTTTCTAGTAGTTTTGGAAGTTGAAAATGGTGGTTTAGAATTAACGTAGAATCAATGACCAGGTCCTCGGGGGCTAGGTCCGGAAGCCAACCTCTCGAGCCAGCATGACATTGTGATCTTCGCTTTCTCGTACACTGTTGCGTATGTCTCCAACTCCAGGTGATTTTGTTTTGCAAAATCCTCCGGCAACACTCTCGTTGCCTCCAGTACTCCAACTTGGCTCAAAATGGCCACTGAGACCACCAAAATCATCAAAACGCTACTAATTACTTTTCTGCTATTCATCTTAAAATTTGGAACAAACGTCGCCTAAGGCTAAGCCGGCTAGCTGGAAACACTATATATAATTAACTCTTGAAAAGCTAAGAAACTTTCTTGTGTTTGTATGAATGAATGAAATATGGAAGCCATATGGGGTTCGGTTATATATATAAATGAAATGAAGTCAAGAGGTGGTTGGGTTTTTAAGAGATTACGTGTTGACCAAGGAGTTTTGAACCGGTCATGCAGGCAGAAACAGGGGGAAAACCAAGAGTGTAAAAAGGGGAGGCTTGGCCTTAGGCCTTAATTTGCTGGGAAAGTTGTAAACAAGGTTTTGGATTTTGAACTTGTCAATAACACGAGCTCTCTCTCCCACTTTTTACTTCCATGCTTATGCAATGCAGCGCCCTTTCCACGACTTGGGAAACTTATAGAAAGGTGGATTTTGTCACCTTTTATTAGATTAATTACTATTTCACGGTTATAATAAAAGTCTGAAGCTTTCAAGAATTTTTCAATTTGACTATATATGTAGGACTATTTATTTGTTACTTGCTTTGAACGGAACGGTTTGGAAGGCAAACATTGAAAACTCTTGTAACAAGGAAACTACGGTGATGGCACTTGATTTTCTTCTACTGACCGGCAGCAATATATTCTTTGAATTTTTTAGTCTCCCTAAAAGCTTTGACACGTTTCTTTTATTCCTTTTTCTTGGTAAGCAGATTAATTCTACACAAGTGCCATGTCGATTAACAGAGCAAGTCTCCAGCCACATTCACACCAAAACTTTCGTCATTTGATGATTAATACGATTAAAACAAGTGAAACTTGGCAAATCTCTGTTTCCCAGTTCTAATTTTTTATCATATCATAAAATAAAATAGGGAAATGAAATGAAGCTGCTTGTATAACTCTAATCCTTCAGAATAGAACACTAAAAAAGTTGCCAACAAAAGCCAGGGAATGGTGACCAAGTCCTTGCATGCCGTCTGTGATTGACAGAAGGGCACTTAAGACAGCTATTGGTTAGATATAGTCACCTATGACAATGTTGTGGCTAATTCTGATTCTGTCACCGACAAATATAAATCCCAAAATGCAGAACATATAGAAAATGCCAAGGAAATTTCCAGGAAGACTGATTGTATATTAGCAAGCTATTGAATACATAGTCCAAAACACGGGTCATTGCCGCAGCTGCACATTAGCTTATAAGTGCAACATGACAATGATCATCTAATGTAATGCACAAGTATGTACACAACCACCCAAAAATCCAAAAATTACAATAGTTGATTTTGAGTTTGGACTGCAGCTATACAAATTATCTATTTGGACTCTAGCGCTCACCAAGTTAAGCTGTCGGAAGATGTTTGCTCTTGAAATGAAAATTCCGAGATTTGGGGTGTATGCAGATCAGAAATTTTAGAAGTCCTTTGCCTTTTGCCTCAATTCGTTGAGCTCCATCTCAATCTCGGCATCCCGATATGGAAATGGCTTGTTTGTGCTGGCAGAAACAGTTCTTCCAGGTGGAAGCTCTCCTTTCTGTTAGTCAGAAGAAAGGGAAAAAGAAAATTTAAAACTTTGCAGTCAAAAAAGTTGAATTTCTAAAGTGAGTTTCCTTCCTATAGCTCCTCGGCTCTCTGTAGGAAGAACAACTTTGAGCATTGACCGGAGAAACAACTTTATTTATCCCAAAACTACCGTCACTTCTCTAGTTGCCAAAACAGACCAGGGACATGGAAAACCAAAGATTAGCAGAACAATTCTGAATGTTCACCCCCTGATTCTTGACCCACCAACCACACAGAGTGGAACGTATTGTCAACATATTGTAAATGTCTAGTCTAGGGAAAGTTTACGAGACAGAGATCTAATCCCATCATACAGAATTCCACTTTCATAAGAAAGGAATGCGACATACCTGTGAGCTAACAGAGAGTTCCTTTTTCAAGTTTGCAAGATCATCATCAACCGATGAGCCCTCAAGTAATGCAAACTGCAAATTCAAGTAATGTGTTTCTTTAAGAATTCAAAGGAAGTCAATTTTGTACAGAGACACTATCAAGTACACAAGAAAAAACATTATTTTATCAAAACAAAGGTGGTGTCATAAAAAAGTGAACTTCAATAGAAAATAGTCCTGTGTCTTGTTTTGAAATTCAGGGGGTTAAGGGAATATCCAGATATGAGAAACAGCCTCAAAAAGTTATCAAAAAGGAAACAGAAACAGAAATCTGGACTAAAAAGGTTGTGGGATAAAGAAAGAAAACGATTACACAATTCTAAACTAAAGTGTGAAAGCAACTTTAGAAAGGTAACTAGTAAAGCTGCCATATTGATCACAAGAAAGCAAAAATGGCAAAGATCAGAACTTTGATGCCCAGTAGTTCTTGAAACTCAAGGAGCATTATTGCTGAAACTATATGTACATGATAGTTGGAAAAAATAACACTAAGATTTTCAGAAAAAATAAGAAAATGTTGCAGTACCAATTGAGCCTTCTTTCTACCTTTGAGCAAGTGTCTACTGTATGCTCACCAATTTATAGTCACAATTCCAATGATTTTATAAACTTTTTGAAGAGGTATGGATAGTGATAAAGGTGGTGGAAGTAACAAGATAGTTAAGAAAGACTATTTCATTCATAGGTTTAACTGCTTTAGTGAAAGGCATAGGTTTGAATAAGTCTGTGTGTGTGTTCTGTGCAGCAACATTGCAAAGTAAATTTTAATAAAAAAAAAATGAATTGGTATTTAGACAAGAAGAGAACCAGAGGAAGTTGGGTAATGAAAACAAGTCCGAACATAACTACATTATCATGTTCCTCAAGAGGCTAAGATGACATTAATTTTAATGAACTCAACCAAAAAGACAATAGTTGCTTCCATCCAAAAATAGGAAAGAGATAGGCAATAGCTGCATTTTTTTTGTCTTTAAAAATGAAATTTGATTCAAAGACCAACAATATGATTTAGTGGCCAGAGAAAACTTAAATAGGATAGAAGAGTCACTACCTTCCCTGCAAGATCATCAGTGGTTAACTGCCCAAGAGCTTCAGCTTCAGACTCCATCGCCATAACTGTCAAGAGGGATGGAAAAATTAATGAAGAGAAAAGATTTCACATCTAGCCTAGTTCTTATAGATTTTGATTGTCTACCATAAGAAATTGATCTTAGCAAATCAAGGATGGCATATAATTAGGAGGGATCAACGATTATCAGTGGCATGTCAAGTGATCATTTAAGATACAGAAATTTTATTAATAATGACACTTCTTGTAAAATATTAAATTCAGAATGATGGTTGATTCGGCAGCAGTATTTCACAACTAAGAAGAGTTGGTAGATCCAAAAAGACATATATCACAACTTTAAAATGCCCTGCATCCCTCAGAAACAAAGATACTTTTAAAATTCATGAAGCTTTTTCACACCTTGAGTAACTTAGATTGAACTGGATATAATTAGTTTCAGTGTATAGAAGAAATCATCCATTAATTTGATAGGACAAGATTCTTATATTTAACATATTTTGCATTAGAGAGATAATACAAATTATGTGTCAGATGGTTATCACAATGTTGAAAAGTCTTTACTATGTGCACAATTTATCAGGCCAATCTCACTCTCGCTCTAGCTAATTCGGCACCATGAATTAATGGGATGCTCAATTACAACAAAAACAAAAAAGCTTCCAACCTCAGATTAACTCACCTTTCTCTTCCATCTTCTCGAAAGCAGATAAAGCACTGCTAGTGTTGACATTTCCCACCATCTCATTAACCTTTGTTGCAGTTCTGAATCAACATCAAAATGATCATAAATAGAGAGCTCAAAGTCATAAAACACATAAAAAAAGGTCGCAATGGGAATAGTAGTGACTACCTTGCAGACTGAGCACGAGCTTTCAAAGTGTCTTTCTTAGACTTTGCCTCTTGTATCTTGCTCTCCAAAAGCTGCAAAAATTGATTTTGGAATGCGACTGTAATAAATCCACAAATGTGCCCATAATAACAACACAAGAGAATCATGTAGAAATTTTTTTTCTTACATCTATTAAGTATTTCATGAATATTATTTTCATCAAAACCATCCTCTAATGACATCATTAATAATATATACTTATTTTTGCCATAAATCTAAGGCACACATATGTGCCTCGGTCTTTATATTCTAAGCTTCCTAGTTCATGTATTTCCAAATTTTACTATTAATCCAAAATAACTCTATACTATAGCGAAAAGGCTGTCACAGTTCATAGAAAAGTGTGGAACATTCTAAATATGATTAGATCTTAAATTTGAAGAGCCAGTCCAAAATAAGTCTACTTAGATGCTATTGCTATAGAAAGATTTCAAGAGATGGGCACGGAGGCAGAAAAATATATCACCCCCCTCTTTCTTCCATAGCAAGATAGTAAAGTCCCTCTCCTAACTAATTCAAGGTTCCTTTTTGATCTGTAATTTATAACACCACAATCAAGAGAATAGCTTTCTATTTATTTTATTTTATTTTATTAAGATCTTTTCTCTCAGTTCATTATATCTTACATAAGATTTTCATGTTCATATTCAAAAACATTCTAACCATTTATCTCAATTCTTGAGACAATTTAAACACAGTGCACTACAAAAATTGAGGTAATCCATGGCATATTTTAAAAGAAATCCCAACCAAATTATCTAAATAAGTAGTAATTTATAGGAATTAGTAATAGTGAAGATAAAAAGAAGCATACCCGTGTGTTAGAGACAAGATTCTCCACAACACCTTTCTGTTGATCAAGTTGAGCTCTCAAAGAATTAGCATTATCCTGCAACAGAAAATAAAATAAAATGATAGCTCATCAACTCTTCAATCAAAGAAAAGCTATGCATTTCAGAAACAAAGTACCATTAAAGTAACAGGTTCTAAAACAATAAAACCAAAAAAAAAAATGTTTGCAATGTTATCTTCAGGATCTTTTTTTCTTTATTGCAATCTCAAATACAATTCTCCTTAAATCATTGAAATAAAACTCTAAAAGTTCAATCTCACCATGCTATTGGACATAAATGTGCTAAGTTAGTTAGCCCAACTCTCCAATTTCCTGAAGCCTCCCAAAATACAATATAATTAAAAGAAATCATTGAGAAGGGAAGTTTCACCACCTGTGTATCAAATCCTAGGTCTCCTACAAGCTTATTCTAATGAAATACTCAGAAGAAAATCACATAAATGTTCTTGTACAAACTTTCAGGGGTGAGAAATAGTAGTTATAGACAAACTTTATAATGCATGCTTAGCCTTCAGGAAGATGACATCTTACAGCATAAGATTTACGCCTCTTGAGGGCCTCACGTGCAAGATCTTCTTCTCCTTTCTGAAGAGCCAACTGCGCTTTACGGTACCTATGTTGAAATGAAAACTTAATTGAAAATTTTAAAAACAGCATAATCTGCATACTAAAGAAAATAACTCCTTAATGAATTACCAATCTTCAGAAGCCTGTTGTGCAGCTTTGTACTTATTTTCTAACCGCTTTTGAGATGCTAATACCTTCAGAAGAAAACAAAAGAAAACATTCATAAGGGCATATGTAAAGTGGTTAGAATATTGCACTGAAAAGGCAGAATAAAAAAGGTAAGTAAAGAAGATCGATTCTAAGACCCATCTAGACATCTATAGTTGAGTACATATGCAATGCAAGTATGAATAAAAAAATTATTAAAAAAAATAAATAAATAAATAAATAGAGAGAGCAATGAAAAGGAAGGTTAGAGAAAAAAATTACAAAACAGAGAGAAAGTAGCCGAAAGACAACTGAAGAAAGAAACACAAGAAACTGAAGCAAATAATAGTTACGAGGCTTACTTGCGCTGTTGCCTGTCTCATCTTTACCAAGTCATCATTCATTTCAAGCACAGCCTGATCTAAAATTTTCTCGGGGTCTTCAAAGGAACTTAGGATTGAATTTGCGTAGGACTGCCATTATCATTGAATTGAGTCAAGTTACTAAGACAACACATCAATGGTGCGATTAGAAGCCATAATATCATTAAATGTATGTACATCAGCAATTCCTAGAACCTGACCTTAATAACTCTAGTAAACCGATCAAAGAGGTTCATGCGTGTACCAAGGGCACCTCCAGGTTGTCTATAACAATGAGATCTTCCTGGAAGGCTTATCCTTGAAACTTTAAGGGCAGCCACTGTAAAGCCAGAGAGAGAGAGCCATTAAATGGATAGTTTGTCACGTTATAAGCAAAACTTTAGCATGTTTGTGTCTTCTTATCTAGGACTGCATATATTTTACATATCATGGAATTGATTAACTTCATTAACATGTACAACAAAACCACTTAATCTTTCACAAGTTAACATGTTAACAAGAGTCCAATTAATTCACCGTTTATCTAAGCTTTAGAGCTGTAATTAAACCATTAGCAAGTGGCCCTAATGACCATTAGGTTATTGACTAAAGAAATGCCAGCATCCATACAACCAGCTGAGCTTGAAGAATATTTTGCGTTTTCATTAAAGTTAGCAGTTTACTCAATCTACTTATCAAATTAAATTCCTTGGCAACCCTCTTTCTCACTATTCAATCAATCAAAGACACAACGGTTCACCATTGACATATGAATGATTAGATTTAAGCTGAAACATAAAGAAAAAAAATCACAAATATGATATTATTCCATCACAAAAATAATATCTGGTTCAAAATTTTCTACTTTGGTCTATCAATTATAACATGAAGAATAGAAACACAACTAACTCAAAGCAAGAACACAATTACTTCAACTAACCTAATAATAAAAAAAAATTACAAATACCCATTAAAATTGAAAATGAGAAAAGGCCAAAGGAGGATACCTCCGCCATTGAAGAAAGAAGAAGTAAGCGGTTTCTTAACGAAACAGAGGCTTCTGCTACTACTACTGGAGGTTGAAGAAAAAGAAGCAGTGGGTTTAAAAGGCACTATCAATCCTGTAATTATTTGAGATTGGAGAGCCATTTTAGGATTAATGGGAAGAAGAATTAAAAGGCGTTTTGCTGTGAGATTCTTAAATTTTTCTGGATAGAAAGCGAAGGGATGATGTATGATGATATCGCACTTCTCCTCGCGAATAGGCGTTTTTAGTTTTAGATTTTTCTTCTGCTTTTGTGTGATTGATTTTCATTTATGTCCAGTCCTGTCAAAAATAAATTATAAAATAAAATAAAATAAACCGGAGATTGGATTGGATCGACCGCCTTTTACAATGGCGTGACTCAACCGGTTCAGCTAATCAGCTCTATCGAAATTTCTTTAGATAAAAAATGTACTGCGTTGAAAGACCGAAGAGCCCAAACCAAAATTTTCATTTTGTGGGCTTAATTGGGCCGCCCCATAAGCCCATATTAATGACTTTCAAATGGGTGTTACTAAACACCGCCCCCTTTTTACTATTTACCGTCCCACTTTTTACACTTTCGTCCTTTGCTTCATTTTCTAACTTTTCACATTCTCTGAAATCCTTTGAAATCTTCAAGCTATCACGAACATAGAATAGTCCGAGAACTCCGGAAATGGACGATTACGTGTCGTATTCTGATGACGAGATAAGCAAAATGCAATTTTTTGGGAGATTTGGGGGGCGACATCATGGCATGCCATCTTGCCAGGCAGGCCGCCCTCATAGGGCGGCACACCCATGGTCGTGCCGTCCGGGACGGCATCGCGTTAGATTTTTTTTTTTTTAATGATTGAAACACATAAAAAAAAAATTTTGTAAGTAATATTTGGTAATTAAATTTTGCATGTTGAATTGGAAGATTTTGGTGGTAACGGTCTTGATTATAGTCCATTCTTCGTGACTGACGAAACTTTTGCGACCGATTTAGATGCAATTGAATGGTGCAAAGATATTGCAATTATAAATCATTTCGAGTTAGTTATTTCTTCGCACAAAGATGACGATAGGAGGAAGATATTGAGATGTTTCCGTGGTGAACGGTACAGGGGGATTTTGAGAGATTTGGATACTGCCGTGCGAAAAAATACAAAGACCAAAGCGTGCAAATGCCCTTTCCGGGTCACGGTCAAAGCATTGCATGACAGTAACAGGTGGAGAGTTGTAGCATATCCTGGTATAAAGGGTATGCACAACCATGATATGGCTGTTTATCCGGAGGGATATCGATAGATGAGCGGACTTAGTGCCGAATCAAAAAAAAAGTGCGGGACAAGGCTCTATCAAAGCTGTCTGCTGTTCACGCGTCTATTCTGAAACAAGTGCCACATGACAATGTTACTAGAAAACAGGTGTACAACTATAGAAATGAAATCCGAGTGGAGGAATTAGAGGGTAGAGATGTTGCTGGTGAGTTGTTTCATAAAGCGAGGGAAAGCAATTATATATACGAGACGGTTGCTGACCAGGAAACCAACAGGGTGAGCCATTTGTTTATGGCACATCCAACATCTCTTGCTTTATTGCGAAACTTCCCCTGGTTCATTGGCATGGATACAACCTACAGAACCAACAAATACAAGATGCCTTTTTTTGAAATCACAGGGATGACTTTAACTAACAAGAACTTCATGATAGCGTATGTTATTATGAAGGATGAGAGCCAGGGGAGTTATCGTTGAGTCATGGAAAGGCTAAGGCAGTTGATTGGTCCTGATGTGCATCTAACGATTATTGTGACTGATCGGGAGTTGGGGCTGATGAGACCGATTATGGAGTTTTTTCCACAAACTTCCCACTTGTTTTGCACCTGGCACATCAACAAAGACGTTGGAGATAGAGTCTACAAACTTTGTATAAAAAACAAGGGCATCGCAGAGGAATTCAAGCACGACATCTTTAGACAGATCTTGGAAGCCCCAACAGAAATGGAATACTACAGACAAGTCGAATTGCTGAGAGATCGGTGGAGTTACAATTCCTAGGTGGTATTATGTATTATTGGTCATAGCATTTGTGTGTAATGTTATTATTATTGATATGGTTATTTATATTAGTCTATGCATTTATTATTTTCGTAGGTGGTATCTTATGTTGAGGATACATGGTTAGTGTACAAGGAGAAGTTCGTTCACGCGTGGACGAACAATGTGCAACACTTCGGCAACACTACTACCTATAGAGTGGAGAGTGCACACTCTATGTTAAACCAATGGCTGAACTTGTCCACTGGTGGTTTGGATACAGTATGGAAGCAGGCGGACACGACAATACAAAATCAACTTGTTCAGATCACGTTCATATGTTACAGTTTATTTAGTGGGTTTGGTGATATTATTGTTTAGGGTTATTTTATAAAAACATGTTATGTTTCATTATCAAGATCACACTTGAAGAATCGAGACGTAAAGCAGGTCCCCGGTACTCAAGCTTTCCATTTAACTATCAACTAAAGAGCCCTATTGCCCCCTGAACTTTGCAAATTTAGGCCAGTTTGCCCCTGAAATAATAATTGTGCCACATTGCCCCCTTAATTTTCAAAATCACGCCAAATTGCCCCCTGCCGTCAACGTCGTTAGTCTTGTATATGGCATTTTTTAGCTGACGTGGATAATCCATGTCAGCTAAAGTGGGCCCATGGGCGGGAAAAAGCCCTTAAACAAAAAGATAAGGAAAAATAAAATTGAAAAAAGAAAAAGAAAATAAAAAGAGGTCTTCTCTCTCCCGTCTCCACTGTTCTTCTTCTTCCCGATCTCCCTCAGCGTTGAAATCAGATCCTTGAATTTATCAAACAACTCCATGAAAGCAGATTCCATGGGCATACCCAAATTTGAAAACGTGAGCATGAATCTGTCTTCCCAAGGCCAAATCTTTAAGAGCAGTAACGGCCAAAAAACCGCAGTGGTTGGGTCGTGTGTGGATGAAGAGGGTAGTAAGCGGATCCTTATTCTTGTAAGAGGTAATGCAGATGAAGAAATTTTGTGTACATATAATGCGGAATTGAATAAGTGGAAGGATGAGAAAGTGGATTCTCCTGATTATAGATTCCATGTGAAACTGGGCAACCCATTTGTTATTAATGGTGTGGGTGTGGGTTCCTCTATTGGACTTGAAAGGTCTATGCTAGACCATCTGAGTTTGAGCAAGGTTGTTGAGTCCCAGATCAAGCCAAACAATTTTGTTTCATTCTGCGGAGCCCAAGAGCCATAGCCATATCCCAACGTTTGGCATCTTCTCCCTTTAAGGAGTGGTGAAAGCCAAAGGTTCTGTGTGCTTGCACATTATATACAGATGTTGTGTTGGGTACTGAGCGTCATGTACGATTTGGCACTTTTGATTTGGGTAAACCAAGGCCAATAAGAAAACGTTTTGAGCCAAAAAAAAAAAAAGTAGCTACCAATATGAGATTGTAAACTTGGATATGGAGGATATTGATTTTGTGGTTAAACCTCGCCAAAAGGGAAAAGTTCCCCCTCCGGTTCATCGGAAGCTATATCTCTGATGGGCCACATTTTGTATGATGAAGTCATGAGGTAATTAATTTCTTGGTGAGCTTCTTTCTATTCTTTTAATGAATTTCTATCTTTATTTTACTACTATCCTGATTGGTAAAAATCGAATCTGGGTTTCATTTTTTTTTGTAAGGTTATTTATTTTTTATGATTTGTTTACTTTCAAGGTAATATTTTGAGGATTATTCATGGTAAAAGAGTTTGGTGACTGGGTTGATGGGTTTGGGCGATTGGCGGTCCAAGTGGAAGTTGCGGTGGTCGGGATTGGGTTGCTGGGATTTTGGTTGATAGTCTCTTGCTTGTTCTTGTTGTTCTTAGTGTTCATAGTTCGTTCTTGGAAAATTGGTGGTTTGATCCGTTTTTAAAGTAAGAAAAGAGTGAGAAGGAGTTAATTAGGGGTTTTTAATTTTGTTTAATTTCATTTTTCATTCGGTTCAAAGAAGAGTTTGGTGAAAGGTATTTTTTTTAATCTTAAAATATTACTTTTTTTATCTTAATTTCTTTATTCTTTTTATCTTTTTTTTAAAAAAAAATTCTTGCCCATCGAATGCTGACGTGGATATTCCACGTCAGCAAGAAAAGCCACATCATCGACTAACAAGGGGTCTGACGGGAACGTTAGTCACGTGCCATCACGTGACTAACGACATTGACGGTAAGGGGGGATTGGCGTGATTTTGAAAATTGGAGGGGCAATGTGGCACAATTATTAGTTCAAGGGGTAAATTGGCCTATATTTGCAAAGTTCAGGGGGTAAAATGGCTATTTAGTCTTTAACTATCTGACATTTAAAATTTCACACTACTGTTTGGGATTGCTTGATATTGAGCGACAACGGATGAGAGAATTGAGTGATGAAGTGAATGATTACTGTGGTTGTGTGTTGAGGAGAACGCATGGCATTCCTTGTGCTTGTGAGCTTAAGGGTGCCATGGATACTCACACTAATGTAGGTCTCGGTCGCATTAACATATTTTGGAGAACACTTGATATAGGTGATCAGGTTCAATAACCTGATGATTTTGTCGGAGCTGATGATATGTCGGAGCATCACCGGTATTTTCAGTCACTTGTTGATGAAGTTAGAGCAAGCGATCCTGTGGTTGTGCGCAGCGTATCTCGTATCATCCACAACCATCTTTACCCGGATGAAGCCAATTACTTTGAACCGGAGGTGAACACGAAAGTTAGAGGTCGACCGAGGGGCAGTAGATCGACCAGACGTGATCCGAGTTCGTGGGAGTACAGTAAGAGGGGTCGTGACCGTGGTCGGTCCAGTACTGACCGTAGTTCTTCCACTGGTCATGGGCGTAGCTCTTCGTCATTCGTCCATAATTATTGCTCTCTAGATGGTACGAATAACTTTAGTGCTTTGTTTTTTTTTTTTTCATGTTGAGGCTACTGTTTTTAACTTAATGTTTATAATTATTGTTACAGGCCGAAGTGGGAATGACATCGACAAATACTACCACCGTAGACGAATCCCAGAGATAATTAAGCCGTTCATTCGAGGATACCTTGATGTGAACGCGGATGGCAACTGTGGATTCCATGTTGGAGCGTCCTTCGTTTTCAACACTCAAAAGGATTGGCCGATGGTAAAAGATTGCATGGCAAACGAGCTTTTCACACACCGAGCTATGTACGAGCCTATGTACCTTGTCGAGATCGGTGGAGTCGACGCAGCTATCCGACGTATTCGGTGGGATGGAGGTCCGTGTCGACGTAACCACTGGATGCAAGTATGGGCTGACTTGTTCCCTATTGCTACATTTTTTAATGCAGCTGTCTTTTTTTTTTTTTTTTTGCATACGGGTGTAAACACCCAATTTAGGATTCATAATAAATTACTTTCTTAATTTAGTCCATTTGGGTTTTGGGTTTTAGGTCTTTATGCCTTGGGTCAGGGCCTAAAGAGGCATTTTCGTTTTGGGCCATTGCACTCTTTTGGCATGTCTCCTTTTAAGATTGAGCATGTGAGAACTATTTGGAAAAGTACAAAAAAATATATATAAAAGTTACATATCATTTCATTGCAGAAAAGTACAAAAAAAATATATATATAAATTACATGCCAAAGAAACTAAAACTGATCCGCTTCTCCTTTTTCACTCTTGATCCGCCTTTTCCCAAACTTTGAGCTTCAAAATCACCTGCAAAAACAAAACAAAGGGAGGATTAGTAGATTATTAATTGAAGAGTGCAGACCAAGTTTGGGTAAGCTCAGGCTTTGTCTCTAAATATATTTCGCTGCAGGCAAAGCATTGCAAACGAAAAATGGCTCCAAGTGACAGCCATTTGATTAAAGGACCGAAGCCAGAGTATGACAATCACATGGTCCACAAGGCAAGGACACAACCAAGTTAAGACAGACCCTCACAACAGATTAATGTCACCAAGACACAAGCTTATCACAAGCCAACACACACACACACATGCTGCAAGCACAAGTACAAAGCCAATAGCATTTGATCATGGTTCCACACCAGAAATACATGTCATCAGAGACCCAAATAAGCAAGTACAGGTCATCAGAATGCCACATAAGCATTAATAGACAGTTTTTCAGTACATTTATAAGGAGAAATGGAAAGTTGTAAAGCAAGTAGTTGCCATTAGATCTAAATGGATGCAATAGGTGGTAGTATCAGAAGGAAACAGAGCATGTGACATTTAACGTGCAATCACCCACAGCAAGGTATGCTCAGCATATACACAGCCATTTGACAAGTGATCAGTGCCACATCAGAAATCAAGAGGATCCGTTGGATTAAGAGGTTACTAAGGCCAACCCTTGGATCAAACTCAACACATGCAGGTATATAAAGAACAGTAGGCAAAAGGAGATAGACAGTTCCCAAGAGACAGAAAAAATCCCTAGCAGAGTTCAAGCATGAGCAAGTTCATCTTTTTCCTAGAGAAAACAAATATAGAGGCCTTTTAGTTTTCATTATTTAGTCCTTCTTTCGGTTTTAAAAGATACAAAAAACCCAATCAGTCAGATTCCAGTAACAAAAAAACCCTAGCCAGTTCGTTTCCTTAGAGATAACAACAAAAAATCTTTGTGTCCAGTTTTATTTTAATTTCTTAGTTCATCAATACAGAAAACCCAAAAATAGTTTCATTTTTCTCAACAAGAACCTATCTTTCATTCCTTGGTTAGCATTTAACAACACAGAAGACCCAAACAATTTCCAAGTAGTCACCAGATTCAACAGAAACCGAAAATACACAAAAAAAAAGAGTCTTTTACCACTTCTTTAGCTTTATTTCCGTTTAAACTCTTCCTTTTTTCCATTTGCTAGCATCTTTTAGTCTTCCTTCCTTCTTTTCCTGCAAAAAATACAAAAAAATGGAGCAAATTTCATGTTAGGAAAAACCGAAAGTTAGAAGCTCAGATTCAGAAATCCAACGGTGGATAGAGAGAAAAGGTTGAGGAGAGGCACATATCTGAAAATAAGCCAAATCCGATTGCTGAGGTGGGAGATCGGAGTGCTTGAAGTTTTGGTTCGGGTAGAGTCGTTTGGCGCCCCCCAAGACTTTTTCGGGTAGATCTAAGGATAGATCCGGATAGAGGAGAGCGAGGAGAAGTAGCCTGCAAATTTTCAGGCCCATCGGAGCTCCAGTGATCGGTGGCAGCGGCGGCCCAAGGTGGTGGCGACGGTGGTTCATCTTTCCGGCGGTACAGGTATAGAGAGGTGAGAAATTTTTAAAAGCTTTGACTTTTTTTTTCTGTCTAAACGTTAGTATATATACTAGTCCAATACGCTTGTGATTTATTTTAATTTCAAGTATTTTGTTTGTTAGTTATACAATTAGGTCCTGCTTTTGGTATAATTTAGTCCTTGTCAATTTAGATTCTAGGATTAATTTGGTAATTAAAGTAAATGGTTTAGAAATTAATTTTGGCTTTAGGTAACTAATTAACCGTTTAGTATTTAGTAAGCATTTATAGATTAAAAGGAGGTGTCTTTGACTTTTAAGGATAACTTTTAAGATGGATTAATTTTTGGACGGTAATAGCTAGGTGATTTAAAAATAAAAAAGAAATGAACTTTGTCACATGGTTTATATGTTAAATAAATAAATTTGAAATTCGAACATACCAGGAATTATTATGCTAGAAATTAAATTTGCTTTAAGGTGGTTTAGATTAGATTTTCTTTTTACAATTGTGTCTATTAATTATATATTTATATTTGGGATTTTTAGCTTAGGGATAAAATGATTAGAAAATAATTTAAAATATTAGAACTCCAAAGTTGGAGTGAATTTCGGTTTGGACCTTTAAATTGGTCTTAGGTCTAGCTTTTTCTTGATTTTTTTTTTTTTTAGGCCTTTGTTTTTTGGGTTGTTTCCTTTTTGGTATTTTCTGTTGGGCCTCAGTTTCATGTTAAGGTTTGGGCTTTGGCTTTAAATTACATTTTGGGTATTATTGTTTCATTTACTTATTTGGGCTTTGGGTTATCTATTGTTCATTTGTTTATGGGCCTTATACTTTGGGCTTAAGGGCTTGTTTAATCAATATAGGTTCTTAAGTTAAATAAATTTTGAGCTTAGGGGTTAAGTAGGTTTCATGTGCATTCATGTTTACTCTATATTTATGCTTCTTTACGTTATTAATTATGTCATGACATGCATTTTAAAATTTCCTTAAATATTGTTGATGCGATGCTCATTCGAGAAAAGTAAATGGACTCCGATGATGGAATAATCGATTGAAATGTTGACAGTGTTGTCCATTTTAATCCGAATTTCTTAGGCTTTAGGCATTTATTTGGGGGTCTTACCAATCAAGTGGAATGTGCCCAAATGATGCCTCTCGTATAACCACTTGGTAAAAAATTTGCTAAACCAGAATTCATGCATCATATGCATCCATACCTCAAGAGATAATCAATAATTAAGCTAAAAAATGAAAGCAAAAGAAGCAAAAAGTAAAGTAAAAGGATTAAGGAAGTAATCAGTCAATCAGTAATTAAAAATAAAAGTAAAAGGATTAAGAGTCAAAGTAAAAGGATTAATTAGTAAATTGATAATTAAGAGAGAAAGTAAAATTAGTAATCAGTAATTAAGAAAGGAAGTAAAAGGATTAATCAGTAATTAAGAAAGGAAGTAAAAAGGACTAATCAGTAAATTAATAATTAAGAAGGGATTAATCAGTAAATTGGTAATTGAGAGTCAAAGTAAGAGAAGTAATTAGAAAAATAGCTAAAAAGAGTAGAAGTAAAAGAAGTAATCAGTAGAAAGGAGTAAAAGTGAAAAAAGCAATCAGAAAATTGGTAATTAAGAGTAAAATTAAAAGAGGTAATCAGTAGAATAGAGTAAAAATGAAAGAAATAATCAGTAAGAATGGAGTAAAAGTAAAAGAGTAAAAGTAAAAGGAGTAATTAGTAGAATGAAGTAAAAGTAAAAGAAGTAATCAGTGAAAGTAAAAGAGTAAAAGTAAAAAAAGTAATCAGTAAAAGCTAAAAAGAGTAGAAGTAAAAGAAGTAATCAGTAAAAACTAAAATAAGTAGAAGTAAATGAAGTAATCGGTAAAAGTAAAAGAGTAAAAGTAAAAGTAATTAGTAAAAGTAAAAGAGTAAGAGTAAAAGAAGTAATCAGTGAAAGTAAAAGAGTAAAAATAAAAGAAGCAATCAATAAAAGTAATTAAGAGTAAAAGTAAAAGAAGTAATCAGAGAAATAGTAATTAAGAGTAAAAGTAAAAAGGAGTAAGCAGTAAATGGATAATCAAGAGTAAAAGTAAAGGAAGTAATCAGTAGAAGGGAGTAAAAGAAGAAGAAGTAATCAGTAAAATTGAGTAAAAGTAAAAGGAGTAAACAGTAGTAACAGTAGTAATTAGCTTAATTCAGAGCAATTAAGTTAATCAAGAAGCAAGAGGAGTAAACAGTAATAATTGGCTTAATTCGGGGTAATCGAGTCAATTAAGAAGTAAAAGGTAATCAATAGTAAGTCAATGAATTCAATAAAAAATTCTTTTAATTTGGCGTGAATAGACTTAAGCATTAGGGGTAATGACAACCAACGATAAATCCAACAGTTAATCCTAGATTAGTCAGTGCCGTCATTTCGACGGGCGTCGTGGGGGTGCTAATTCTTCCCCATGCGTACCCGACTCCCGAACCTTAGATTCTGGTTAGAAGACTATTTATCAGGTTTAGTGTTACCTTCGCCAAGCTTAGGTTAGCATTAGGCTTAATAATCTGATAGGTGGCTAATCGCACCTAGGTTAAAAAAGATTAGTGGTGACTCCCATAGAACCTATTAGTTTTCCACAAGTCATTAAAACGGCAGGGTTCGGAACCCCGGACCTGAACGTTTCGACAACAGGCTACGTCAATGTTTAACAAAGTGTTGTACTGTATTGTCTTTGCGTGCACCCTCTAGGGAAACACGACCGACTAGGGAGATCTATATTGTCCACTTAGGAACTGATTGTGAACACATTCGTCTAGATTTAGTCGGTAATATTCCTGTACCTCCTATACTCTCATGGTGGTACGAACACCATGACCGTTCTGTTGACGGTTGGGATGAAAGATATCATACTAGGCTAGCAGAATGGCCAGCTCAAACAAATGTATTTCAGTAGTGTTTACTAAAGTTTTATGACAACTTATTTGAATTTACTAAATGTAAATAAGTTTGGAGGATAGTTTTCATTATCTATTTTGGGGAAATCACTGTCAATTTCCATTTAGTGAAAAATGAGGTTACATAATTGTACATTTGTCAATGGAGCATTAGGCTAAAATCGAAAAAAAGCACCTCAGTGTTTGCTTAAGGATAAACATATCATTACATTCAAAAGGATACACAATTTTATAGATATTTGCACATAACATGTAAAAATAATTGGTCTACTATGGCTTGTACTAATTTTATTTTGTCACAATAATATTAATTAACTTCGATTAATAGTTATATATATATATATATATATATAAGTTAACCTTATTCGAGCCGTATTGGCTCATTATGAGGTAAATCTCTCACAATAATAGTTTTCTCTATTAACAAGATTCGAACCCGAGACCTTACTTAAAGGAAATAAGTGGCAAACCACTTGAACCAACCAATTGTTGGTTCGATTAATAGTTACAAGGTGGATAGCCCGCACTGGCGCGTCGGACATCTTTTATTTTTTATTTTTTAAGAAAATATTTTATATTAAATGTTTCTTTTTTTGTTGTTAACCTTGTGAAGTAAAAGCTTTTTTTTCTTTTTGGTGAAAAGAAGTAAAAGATTATTAGCAAATAGAAAATCATCAATTGAATTTATTTTGGAAAAATTTATTGAAAACTCTATAAAGAAATATAGTTTTAAATTTATAACATGATTACGATTTTGGTAGATAAGGATCCAGTAAAAACTAATGGGTTAGGCCGAGTCATTTCTCAAGAACAATATAACTAAGGGACCCGATACAACCACTTGGATCTGGAACCTACATGCCGATGCTCACTATTTCGATAGCGATACTGGTGATTTGGAGGAGATCTCTCGCAAAATATCTAGTGTCCATTTTGGCCAACTCTCCATCATCTTTCTTTGGCTGAGTGGCATGTATTTCCACGGTGCTCGTTTTTCCAATTATATGAAGCATGGCTCAACGATCCGACTCACATTGGACCTAGCGCTCAGGTGGTTTGGCCAATAGTAGGCCAAGAAATCTTGAATGGTGATGTGGATGAGGGTTTCTGAGGAATACAAATAATCTCTGGTTTTTTTTTTCAGATTTAGCGAGTTTTAAACTCATCAAAAGGTTTGATGAAGTGAATAAATAATACATGATTTTATGGTCAATTAATGTGTCTACGTTGAACTGGTTAAAAACCTTTGTAATTACAAAAAAAAAGACTGGAGGAAAAAGGAATGATGAGAAACTAATTGAGGGTCTTTTTAGTAAATAAATAATACATGATTTTATGGTCAATAAATGCTTTCACATTCAATTGGTTAAAAACCTTTGCAATTACCAAAAAGGGCTGGAGGAGAATGGAATGATGAGAAACTAATTGATGACCTTTTTAGTAATAAACCAAGTGAGAAAAACATAAAAGGACAAAAAAGGTTCAAACCGAGCCTCCTCATCGATCCTCAAAATGAGCTTTTTGTTATCCTCAAATAACATATACTCCCTAATTAGATATTTGATATGCTTAAGATTTTAACATTTAACCCTATAATATATATAAAATGCTATTTCTTTTAATTTTTTTCTATTTTCCAAAATCTTTATTTTTAAATAAAAGTTTCTCCACTCATAAAGAAAGAGAAAATGTTAAGTGCTCCTTATAATTACCAATAAAAATTGTAAACCCAAAGAGTGAGTAAAGGAAGTACTATCTATTACATTTGGAGTGTTTTGTGCTATAATAATATATATACTACTCCCTCCGTCCCTAATTAGATGTCCACTCTTGGTCAACAAACACTAAACTTTGACCACTGTTTATAAAAAAAATATGTAAAATTTAATTTTAAAAAAATATGTGCTAAAAAGTTTATAATTCAAAGTTTATAAGTGTTATTTTTAAAAATTATTTTGCTTTATATATTTTTTATAAACAATGGTCAAAGTTTAGCTTTGTTGACTAAGAGTGGACATCTAATTGGGGACGGAGGGAGTAGTATATATATTATTGTAGCACAAAACACTCCAAATGTAATAGATAGTACTTCCTTTACTCACTCTTTGGGTTTACAATTTTTATTGGTAATTATAAGGAGCACTTAACATTTTCTCTTTCTTTATGAGTGGAGAAACTTTTATTTAAAAATAAATATTTTGGAAAATAGAAAAAAATTAAAAGAAATAGCATTTTATATATATTATAGGGTTAAATGTTAAAATCTTAAGCATATCAAATATATGTACCACTTTATATATTTTTAAGATAACAATTTTTTTTTTGATAAATATAAGAAAACACTAATGTGTAGAACACACCGCAATTTTATTTAAATAAAAAAGTCAATATAACTATTAGAATTAACAATCTATTGGAGAAGAGGAGATTTTTACTGTGCACTTTGTTTTGTATAATTTTTTTGACATATAGGGCAGTGAGATGAAAACATTAAAACATATAGATAGGTGACTAAATTTTTTTTATCAAAGAATCACTATCATTAAACAATAATTAGAGATTACAAAATGTTGGGAGACATAGTCCTACACCACACAAAATCCTGCCGAAATTTAGTTAGATTATGTGCTAAAGCATTAGCTTCCCTATGAACAAATTGAAAATTACAATAATCAAATAAGGTTACCAAATCTCTAATTTCATCTATAAGATGACCCCCTTCCCAAAGAACTGGATCCTGCTTATTAATTTGACTAATGTCTAATAGCCAAGAGGGAATCACTTTTTAAAGATGCATTCGTCAAGCCCATTCTCAATTGCAAGCTCAAATCCAAAAAGGATTGCATGGACTTCAGCATACAATAAGTCAGTAATTAGATTGAGACAACGAGAGCCACTAACAATGACCTTGCCATCACTACCCCAAATCACCACTCCCAATATCCTACTTCCCTTATACTACTACAAAACGTAGCATCGGTGTTATCTTTATAAATACCCATCGGAGGAGGAATCCAAACCAGCTGCTTAGAAGAATTCGCCATACTCTTTGTTGCCCTTCTCTGTGGTTGCTCCAAAGTGGAAGAAACTGAAAACTGAAGGGTTGAAGGAGACAAGGAAACTAGATCATACAGAGCTCGATTTCTATTATTCCAAATGAGCCATAAAGTAATTAACACCTTATCCAGCTGACCAATAGAAGCTGCTTTGGCAAAGAAAAACTCCCGAAAATCGCCATTTGAATCCCATTGAGCGAGACACGGATTAACCTAAGAAACAATCTTATGCCATACCTCTACACCTAAAGAAAACATGGAAAATCAGTGCCTCTTGTTCCCCACAAACATCACATATCTGTGAAATATCCATGCCCCAAAAGATAAGATTGCTCTTAGTAGGCAATATATTCCAAGCCACACGCCATGAGAAGAATTGAATATTAGGCATGACCTATGAAGACCAAATAAATCTACAAACTTGCTTTCGAGACCCTTGTACCGAGCCTGATCTTCCGAGGACATCACTTACTACATAATAGGCCAATTTAACCGAGAATTCACCCAAACGAGTTTCATTTCAGATTAAACAATCACGAACTCATTGACGAGGGATTTCGAAACCTAATATTCGATGAGCATCATCCTCCTCAAATAAGTCCAAAACAATGTCAGTCTTCCACATTCGATTATCAAAATCCATTCAATCCGACACTTTCATCTCTGGCATATTAGTCTCGTCCAGAGGAGAAGGTTGAAAAGAAGGAGGATTATTAATCCACATATCCTTCCAAATATCCAAATTCCCCTCCCCAACTCGAAATCGAGAACATGCAATAATAACCAAACGACCTGCAAGCAAACTTCTCCTTAGGAAAGAAGGATTTAAGCTAATTTTAGCATTGAGAAAATCATCTCTAGGAAAAATACTTTGCTCTAAACACCCGGGCACACAATGTATCTGGATTTTGAACCAACCTCCAACCCTGCTTCGCTAGCAAAGCCAAATTAAAAGCTTCAAAGTCCCTTAAACCCAAACCCCCATCAAGCTTAGACCTACACAAAGATTCCCAATTTTTCCAATGGATTTTTCTTTTACCCACTGTGTCTCCCCACCAATATCTAGCAATCATCGAGTTCAACTCCTGCACAAAAGATTTAGGAAATTGAAAGACACTCATAAGATAAACAGGAATTGCTTGGGCCACCGATTAGATCATCACTGCCTTTCTTGAAAACAACTTCGAGTTCCAACTAGTAATTTTTTTCTTCAACCGCTCCTTAAGAAATTGGAACTCTCTTGTTTTGGACCTTCCAATCATTACATATATATATATATATATATATATATATCTGTGTGTGTGCGTGTGTGTGTGTGTCTCCCTAATCAGTAATCAGATTTCTGGTACTTTTTTTCTTTCCTCTTTCCCTTGATTTTTGTTGCCTTCTTGGCTAATAGGTGGGTGATTCTTATTTTCGGTTGGTTTCTTTAAATTTCTTTTAATCTCTCTTTTTCTTGATATAACCTTTAACTAAAATTTGTTGCAGAAGCAAGGAATGTAAAGGATGGAGAGAAAAGGTTGCACTTGTTCATGGTAGCAAACAACCCATCTAGCGATTCCTGCACTCACAATATTAAGGTTTTAAAGGAATTTTCCCCCTTTTTTGGGCTATCATTGGATCTATGCATGCATGTCTTATTCTTTTGGATTTTGTTTGCTTAAAATTTCATAGCAGTTTAATCTTGATATGGTTGGGGGATGAATTATTTAAACGATTATATTTTTGTCTTTTAGTTTGTCTAAACTCTAAATACAAGCAATGTTGTTGTATTATGCTTGAGTTTTTTCCTTTTTTATTTTGTTTTTTTTTAAATCTTTAACTAAGATTTTCTTAAGCTTTCTTTGGGATCTTGTAATCTTTTAATTTTTTTAAGGTTTCTTGTTAACTTTTTTACTTTTTTCCCTTTAATTGGGGGATTGGGTTGTGGGAAATCCTTTTTGTGGTGTGCTTTTCGTGTTGCTTTTTCTCTTTCGTTTTTGCCATGGCTTCAAGCTAGAACTAAATGGAATCTACCTCATATCTCCTTCACATTTCAGATGATGTTGATCAACCTGCTCAAATGGAGCTTCCCTCAAAGCAATTACCAACAAGTATAATAGTTAATTAGAGTTCATTTTCTTTTGTGATTTAGCTAATGAATTGTAGTTATTAGCAATTTTTTTGTATGAATTGTAGTCATTAACTTATTAGCAAATATTTTTTTTGTATTTTTGAACATTTGTAATGTAAATTGTTGATATATTGGATTAATTTAGTGTTAATGCATATTTTGAACAATTTTCTTATATTTTATAATAATTAATATTTACAAAAACTAAATTGCAACCACTAAATGGTTGTAATAATTCAATTTCATTATTCATTGCAAATATAATCACAATTCTCGTTTCCATTATGCTGCATCTATGCCCAAAGTTGCGACCAAATAAGTGATCGCATTATACCAGTTGCAATAATGGTTGCACTAAACTGGTAACTTCATACAAAGATTGCGACCAATATTTAGACATTAGCAAACATTTCAAGGTTTGCGACCAAATAGGCGTCGCAAACAGTGTCCTAAATCTAGTCATTTTCGGAATCGAAAATTGTGACATGGTTTGCGATTAACTATTTTTTTGTATTAATTGTAGTCATTAACTTATTAGCAATTTTTTTGTATTTTTGAACATTTGTAATGTAAATTGTTGATATATTGGATTAATTTAGTGTTAATGCATATTTTGAACAATTTATATTATATTTTATAAATAATTAATATTTACAAAAACTAAATTGTAACCACTAAATGGTTGTAATAATTCAATTTCATTATTCGTTGCAAATATAATCACAATTCTCGTTTCTATTATGCTGCATCTATGCCCAGAGTTGCGACCAAATAAGTGATCACATTATACCAGTCGCAATAATGGTTGCACTAAACTGGTAACTTCATACAAAGATTGCGACCAATATTTAGACATTAACAAACGTTGCAAGGTTTGCGACCAAATAGGCGTCGCAAACAGTATCCTAAATCTAGTGATTTTTGGAATCGAAAATTGTGACATGGTTTGCGACTAGCATCTTGAGGGTCGCAAATTTGCGACTACTTTTAATTTTTGGTTGCTACATGTTTACGACGCGCCCTATAGTAACCGTTTAAAAATGGTCGCATAGTGGGTCATAAAGCTAATTTTGCGACCAATATTGGAAAAAATGCTATCTCCGCGATAAAATATTCCTATTTAAAATAATTTATGGAAACGGCCTCCCTATTGATTTTAGACATATTACATCTAATTAATTCAATTTTAGTAAAAATTCATTCAAGCTACTTTTATAAGAGATGAAAAGAACTTACTCCATCTAGGAGCACCACAAATTCGGTAATACATTGATTTTCTATAATGATCAGGATCCAATAGAGCTCATTCATTGCTAGTAAATTTGTACGGATCATTTATTTTTATTTCCCTCAATGTTATTCTCCCTAGTAGAGGCTGATTGACCACCTTTATTTGTTAAGTTACTCATTATTTCTCTACATCATGTAATTTGTTAGAGTAAATGTTAGTTACCACATCAAATCATAAATTATTATTATTATAAAAATTAATAATGAAATCTTAATAAGGAGAGACTTTCTCTTACCAATTATTTGGACTTGGTAAGTGTTTGACTTGACTGACGTTATCCTTTATGAAAGAGCTGCCGTGTATTATCGTCCAAACCATTTTAAACTTAAGCATATCAAGGTGAATGATGAATTTATCCAAAATCTGGGCAAAAGGAAACATGTTGCAGATTTTTCTACTATGGCAAGGAAGTTTGAGAAGAAAGTCTTGAGCTTTTTGTATGTCGTTTTTGGTGGGTTATGTAAAGGGAAATGGTTTCACATCAGTGATGAGCTTGCTCATTTTCTAGACTCCTGGAAGTCCGACTTTTGGGAATATCATCACTTGATAAGGAGTCATCCTCTATTTTGGTCCCAAAGAAGATTGTGATACTCTTTATTGCATTGAAGCTGCAATTTTTGAAGAATCCTTGTTCTTCAAAGATATTTAATAATCACTTTTGACCATTTCTGTGGAAACAAATATTAAGGTCAAATTTCTTTACTGACGGTGGAATTGGCAGGTTGTGTCAAGATTGTTATGATTATGAGCATGCTAGGTAGGGTTTGCCTCGAATTGTTATTGTCAATGGCCAACGTTGTTCACCTGGTGATTTAAGGTACCATGATATTGTATCTTCTCATGTGGATTATATCCGCAATCGTATCAGTCATGTCTTTCAAAATTTGCGTCATGGAAGGAATAGGATATTGAAGGCAAGGTATCAGGCATTGAGGGTTACCTTCTGTCGTCGTTTTTTTTAAAGATTTTCAAGCTTGAATATCCATACTTCTTTGCTTGGTCAGTGTCTCAGTTCTTTTCCCATCACGAGTTTAAAGGAATGTTTAAATGTTTGTTCACCGAATTCTGTCTCTCTTTTAGTTTTTGGATATCTTGATAGGAATATTTCAAAAAAAAATTATTCCAACATGGTGGGATAAAAGAAATGAAAGGAATTTCTCATGATTTATTAGAATGATTTGGAATGAATGTATAAGATAATCCCAATAATGTGGTAACGGATGGCTAAGATAACCCCATTTACTACGACAACTATGTTTTTTACTTCTTTTTTCTTTTTTTCTTTTCTTTCTTTTTTGCTACTAACCACCACAACTATGTAAAATGCATAGATGTATAAATGAGAAAATTCCAAGTGTCACACATGTAAACATTTGAAATTTCTAGAAGGGGAAAAGATGTTCCTAAGTTTGGAAAAATTTCCAAATTAACATACACATTGTTAAGGGTTAAATTTGGGATAGCAAAAGTCCATTCAAACACAAAAATCTTAATTTTTTACCATGGCCAAAAATACTAAAAATACCATCTTTTTCCCATTTTCACAAAGTTTCTCATCAAAGCCCATATTACATCACACACACATAAAAGAGGCCCAACACACTCTTATTCCCCGCAAATGGCTCAGCGGCCCGCAACAATAACACATGCCTATTAGGCCACTACACAACAAAAAGAGTTGCAAGGCAACAAGACTTGCCACCACATCACATGGAGAAAGGAATCACCCAACAAAAAAGCTTGTTGTAGGTCCGCTAAAGGAAAGCTCAGGCTCTTTGTAGTAAAGATACCACAAAAGAAGCTTGCGAAAGGGGGTAATACTTATCTCTTATTCACATTTTCAAACTCATTTACATCTTGAACTTGATCATGGCAATACAATAGACTAATTATTGCTAATTCACAAAACTAATAACGTGGACCAAGCCCACGACGAGAAAACATTGTGGAAGTGTAGCTTGGACGCATGTGAGGATGGGAATCCTGCCATGTGCTATTTTTTGGAGGGAGCTTAAAAGTTGCTCCTAAACTTAAAAGTAGCATCATGGTAGCAGAGGGGAAGAATCTCACACACAACATTGACTTGCTCAGCAACTAGGGAATCTCAACGTATTCTGGCTAGATGAAGTTGGCAATGAAGTGGACTTATGACCCCTAGAGGCAAGAGAAATTCAAAAGAGCAAAAGGAATAATTGTTCACACACCCGATTGAGAAAAGTCTCCACCATGACCAAGACATCACTGCGGCAGAGTTGGTATGCCAACAGTGGGAATCATGGCTGAAGTTCCAGCTATGAAAAGCATTGACCGGGCAAAAGCTTGCCTATAAATAATCTCAATCTCAACTCTAACGAGGACAACCATTTTTCACAATCACAGCAATGTTATCACAATGAGACTACACTGTTCTCTTCTCCACTTCAACGCTTCTGTAACATCGATTTCTTTCCCTCAAATTCGTATGCTCATCTTCTTTCTTCCAAACCCTCTCTCATAATGTATTCTCATGTGTTTTATGTTCCATTTACGAAAGAAAGTGAAGTTATTTTCATCATTTGTTAGTTACTTCATCTCCCCCTTTAAGCTAATTCTGCGGTGAGACCTTTCCTACTACAAAACTCCCCCTACAAAGCATTGTCACATTCACTTCTACCGCAACCAAGTTTATTGTAAGCCATAAGGCCACAAAAGCACTACTCACGGCAAAAATTCGATTCTTAAACTTTGTGGGTCCAACATTGCAGGAAGAGTCCATATCGCAAAACTCTACGCGACAAAAGTCACTTCCCTAACAATCACAACGACCATTTCTCCAAGTCCAACCTCAATTCAGCCTTTGTTCGTGAATTGGGGGCTGGCCTAGAGCCCATCATAGCAAAGACCAGTCCATTTGTCGTACCGCAACAAAAAGCTCCCCACATGTATTCAGCTAGGACTTGATTTAACAAGAAAGTTAGGTTGAACCAGTTGCAATTTAATCGAGATTTCTATCCAACCGAATTGATTGTGTATGTGGATTGCTTGGATGGTTAAATAGTCTAAGACCCATGAGTCAAGAGTGACTTGTGCTTATGTTATGAGAAAGCTTTTTAGTATTCTTAAAACATTTTCATTATTTGCTTTCTAGTTAGTTGATTTACATTATTTACTTGCTTAATTATTATTTTGCATTCATAATCCTCGTTATTCAAGATTGTTCAAGAAATGATTAGCTACCTCGTCGTGGGATTCGACCCTTGCTTACCACTTTACCTGAGTTTGTGAGGATAATTAAAACTGATTGTTTCTTGTGACGACCATGAGACACCATCAATATGTTCATCTCCTCACTTGTGAAGGTGACGGTCCAATCTTCCTCTTTTTCCTCTCTTTCAAGATTGTTCAAGAAAGAATTAGCTACCTCCTCGTGGAATTCGACCATTACTTACTACTTTACCTGAGTTTACGAGGAAAATTAAAACTGATTGTTTCTTGTGACGACCAAGAGACACCATCAATATTTCTATCTCCTCACTTATAAAGGTGATGGTCCCAATCTTCCTCTTTTTCCAACCTTTTGGTTGGTGCATTCACAGTGAACGACATTACGCTTCTCAAATGGTGCTTTCTTTTCCCTTGTGAGGTTACCCAATCTTCGGTCGCACCAATAATTGTGTGGATGGTGCCCTCAATTTCCAGTCATTTAGATGGGTCTATTGGGTACTCTATTCTTGGTAGGTTTTTTGCTGTCAGGCGTGTAGACACCAAAATTTAGTTTAGGGCAAGTTTAAGTTTAGTTTTGGTTTAAGCCCAATACTGTTAGGGATGTCAACGGGTACTTCATTAGCAGGTACCCGGACCTACCCGACCCGATAATATAGGGTTCGGGTAGTCTATTATCGGGTTCGGGACGGGTTTGGGTAGAGTTTTTAGTACCCGACTCGTGTTCGGGTAGGGTACGGGTATCACCCCTTGGGTACCCGGAACCCGAACCCGATTATGAATATATAGAATATTATATATAATATACAAAAATATATAACATATATATGTCGATGGTGAAGCTCGAACCTGGCACCTTGATAATGAAAAAACTTTGTTAGTTGCCATTAACCGTCTGAACTAAGTGTACTACTTGATAAAACCTAATCAAAAAATTTATATGATCTCTTTCTTTTTGCCTTAAAATTAAAAAAAAAAAAGATAACCAACAAGTCATAAACAAATACTCCTCTCACTTCTCAAAAACCCTATCCTTAACAAAACCCAATACCCACCCCGCCGCTTACCCTCTCTGCCTCTCACCTCTTCCTCCTCCTCCTTCTTCTTCTCTTTATTTTTCCCCGATCCTTAACAAAACCCACCCCGTCGCCGCTTGGATCTCGTCATCTTCAGGCATATTAGTTCGAAGAAAAGGGTTTTGAAAACTTGGAAACCCATTTGAGTTCTTCTTGGATTTCGTCATCTTCAACCAGTTTAGTGAAGCACCGCCGCTCTCTTAGATTCTGTAAAAAAGGTACATAACATCTGGCTTCTCATTTGTTTCTTTAGGCCTAAATCTAAAAGTTCTCATTTGTTTTCTTTTCTTGATTATGTAATATTCAAATGTAATTATTCATAGCTTAAAAGAAGTGGCTGGGGTTTACATAATATTCAATTTTAATTTTCAATTGGCATTTCAGTCTTTGTATCCATTCAGATTCATGTCTTTGCTTGGTTTAAATGAACCCAAACTTGGTTTAAATGAACCCAAACGTTGCTTGATTTTGGTTCATTTGGCTGTTTCATGTCATATATATATATATATATATATAATATGTTTATATGGTTTATTCAATTGTTTATACGTGTATTACAGTATTAGAATTTGTTTTGCTAATACTTTGGTATTCCTTTTTGTAATGCAACATTTTTTTTTGTAATATCAGGACTTCTATCAAATGTCAACATCCGAAGATATTGTAATTCAACCTATTTAATTTTTCTGAATATTCTGTAATGTTTATGAAAATTGTTTCTGAAATTTTCTAGTGTTGTTAAAGAGCTCTTTTTGCTTCTGTAATGTACCGAATTTTAGGTTTTATTATATTTGTTGACTTTGACTTGAATTTAATCGGGTAATTACTCGGGTAGTTAATGGGTAGTGGAAATTTTATAGGGTAGGGTTCGGGTAGGAGGTTTGTAAAAAATACCGGGTATATGTAGGGTTCGGGTACCCTGAAATTTTATAGGGTTAGGGTACGGGTACCGTCATTTTGACGGGTACCCTACCCGTTGACATCCCTAACTACTGTGGCCTGGTTAGATTTGGGTTAAATTTATTAGGTTGGGTTTAGGCTTTAGTAATTATTTATTTGGACTAGTTAAGTGGGTTAAATAAATTTTTAAAGCACATGTTAAATAAGTCTGTGTTAGTTTCCTACTATGACTTGCTGCCAAAGAATATTGGTCTATATAAGACTCCTTCTCAACCCTAAAAAAGGACACACATTAAAAAAAATTAGCTGCCACCTTTTTTTTTTTGCCGCATAACATCACCAAAATTATTTCAACAACCATTCTCCAATTCACATCAAAATTGGTAGAGGAAATTTCCAGCAGAACCTTGTTCTCTGGGAATACTTTTGTCTTTGAGATGAGCTTGTACAAGAAGTTGGAAAAGGGTTCAAAAAGGAACTAAGCTGGCATTGGAGTATAGCAAAGTCAGTACGTGGGATTTGAATTTGTAGTTGCACCAGTGGGGTAAAACTTCCTTTAATACTCATTATTTTTGTTTTGGTTCATGACTGCTTTTGGATTATCTGTTATCATTTTTAGTCTTTAGTTTCTTGTCTCCTAGGATTTATTTGCTTTTTTTTTTTTTAAAGTTTTAGTTGCATGATATTGTTTCGGATGACTTGGCATTTTCCCTTTGCTCCATGTGATTTTCGGATATCCTGCTTAGTCTTTAACATATCTGTTTATGGATTACTCGCTTAGTCTCTAAGGCCTGTGATTTTCTTCATGGTTTGGTTCCTTATTTGCTTCTGTTGGTGCACCATGGAGGTATAACTTGCCTGCTAAATTGCCTCTTCTCTTTGAATATATAATTACTTGTTCAAAATTGTCTAATATCTCAAAACTCATTTCAAAAATCAAAATTGTTTCTTGTCATTTATCAAAAAATCAAAATGTTACTCTGATCCGCAAGAGTATAAACTGCGAACGGCAAAATCATATGCATTAGATTAGGTTAGATAAATCTCTCAAATTCTGCCAATCTTGTGGGGAATTTGAAGATTTTGTATAATTAGGGTTTTATAATAACAATAAAAATTTGATAAAAGTTCGATGGAATATTTTCTAAATCTTGCCAAATTATAGAAGAGTTTAGAAGATATTAAAAGAAATATAAAATTAATAATTAATAAGGGAAACTAATAAATAATAAACAAATAAATAAAATCCTAGATTTTTCCACTTTGTGGAAAATTTAGGAAATTTTAAAACAATTTAAATTGAAATAATTCTAATGAGTATAAATAAATAAGATCAAGTAAATTAATTTTAAATTTTGCCAATATGTTGGAAATCATTGAATAAAAGAGATTAACTAAAAACAGCTTTTTACATAACAAAATAGGATATTAAAATGGATTTTTCTTTAAAGTCTTGCCAATTTGTGGGAGACTATATATAAAATAATAAAAATTTAAAAATAATAAATTGAATAATTGAATTGTAGCAAAAGGGTATAAAAAAAAGAATGATCCAAAAGATGTACAAGTGGTAGTTCCTTGGAGTTTTGTAATCAATCATTTAATTTAATCAATGTAAAATATTTTAAGAAATACATCAAAAATAAGGATAATAATTTAAATTCCAATGATGGAGTCTCTTCGAGAAATTTAAGAATTCTTGAATACTACCGAGGATAAATGTCTCAAAATTTTGTCAAAATGTGAGAAAATTAAAGACAATATTAATAAAAGGGGTGCAATCAACAATCATGAATTTAAAGGATTAAAAGTAATAATTAAGGCTAAAAGGTTAATGATTAGTTAAAAGGGTACTGTCTATTGACAGACATTGTAGGGCTGCTAATACCTTCCCTACACGTAATCGAACTCCCGAACCCAAAATTGACTAAATAGCCTTTTTGCCCCCTGAACTTTAATTTAGGCCAATTTGCCCCCTGAACTAATAATTGTGCCAACTTCCCCCTTTAATTTACAAAATTAGGTCAATTTCCCCCCTTCTGTTAAGGTCCGTTAGTCACGTGACCCCACGTGACTAACAGATCCGTCGGATCCTCTGTTATAAACTAATATGGTTTTTTCATGCTGACGTGGATTTTCCACGTCAGCTAGATGGGCCCATAAGTGGGAAAAATCTTGTCCAAATTTTTTTTTTTTAAAAAAAGGAAAACAAGATTTTTTTAATGGAAAGGAAAAGTAAATTAATACTTATAAAAAAAAGAAGGAAATTAAGTAAAATTAAAAATAAAAACCCCTAATTAACTCATTCTCTCTCTATTTTTTTACCTCAAAACGGATCAAACCACCTAATTTTCTAAGAACCAACTATGAACACCAAGAACAAGAACAACCAAAAACCCAGTAACCCATCCCGACCACAGCTACCTTCAACCCTTTCTTTTCTCCTAATTTCTTCTATCATCTCCTTCTCATTCAGCTTTTCGTCCCTTTAACATTTGCCCCATTTCCCTGTTACAAAGGGAAACAAAAGGCAACTTGCCTCTAAAAAATAAAGAACTCTGTTAAAGAGCAACAACCACAAACACAACTACCTTTTCAAGGAGACTAGTCAATCCTTTCCGAATCCAAGAAATTTCTGTCATTTTGTGCTTAAAGAAAGATCCAAAAAGATTGAATATGTAAAAGTAATCACATATTATAATATAAAAAAAAAAGAAAAAAAAGTCATATGATATTAACCAACAGTAAGGAAGAAAAAAGAAAAAAGCTATGGTTTTGGGTTGAGACAGGGGAAAAGGTTGAACTAGGTAAGAGAAATTTCAACAACTCAACGTTGAACAAGCTAATACTTCATGGCAGGACCAACTTGGGTAGCCTTAATTCCATCACTAAAGGAAATATAAGCAGGGCAATTTGCTTTAATTTGATACCGACCTGACATCCCAGAATTCAAATCCAACCCAGAACCGATTCATCAAGATCCTTAGTCTCCTCCAAGAGTGGAACCAAAAGCTTCAATTGCCGGATTTCTTGTACTCGGAATCGCTTTACGAAGCCACTTATATCTCGTTCAGGCAAAAAGGAGTGTGGGATGGCTTGATTCTTAACTGTGTACATATTCGGCGGTAAAGGTTCACATCGAAGGAGATGATGATGAAGTAAAGAGGAAGAAGATGGAAGAAAAAGAAAAAGAAAACATAAAATAAAAATTAAAAAAGAAAGATAAAGAAAAAAAAACGTGTTAGGGTTTTTCTTTTCATAAAAATAATAAAATATAAAATTTTGTTTTTCTTTTTTTTTTAATTACTTTGGGCTAGTTTTTCCCATGGGCCCCACATGCCGAATAAAAAAATTCCACATTAGTCAGAGTAGTCCAGGTCAACACTTAACTTTGGGTTTAACGGAACCGTTAGTCACGTGACGGTACGTGACTAACGTCCGTCACGGTAAGGGGCATATTGGCGCGATTTTGTAAATTAAAGGGGGAACTTGGCGCAATTATTAGTTCATGGGGCAAATTGGCCTAAATTTCCAAAGTTCAGGGGGCAAAAAGACTATTTAGTCACCCAAAATTTGGTAACAAAGACCAATGTTTAATCATTATTAATGAAGTTAATTTAACATTAAGAACACATTAAAATGTTTAATCAAATTTAGGTGGCCAATCACACCTAAACAAAAAAGATTGGTGGCGACTCCTTTCCAATAAGTCTAGCGCTCAAGTTTCGCGATTTGCACGTTATGATAAGGCGTTCGCTCCCTTGAACTTCCTTCTTAAGGATGTAATCCTTCAAGTAACCTTTTTTTTATTAAATCTTCAATTGCGTTTTTCATATTGATGCACTTCTTAGTGTCATGGCCTGTTGACCAGTGAAAGCTGCATTTCTTGCCCGAAGCTCTGGTTCTATAACTTTCCTTTGTGGGGCCTGGCCACTTAATCGTATCGGCCACCTCTCCTTTTGAGATTGTGTACAAGATTGACTCACAAGAATCACTTAAGGGGGTGTACTGCTAGAAATATGGAGTGTTGAAGTCCTTTTTCGGATAAGGAGCTTCCCTATGTAAGCCTTTGCCTTTTTTTCTTCGCCCAAAATGGGATGATCTTTTTGGCGATCAGCTTCGGCTTCTCTCCCTTGCATCTTTCTTGTCATTTTCTTTGTTCGCTGGTCGCCCCTTACTTGCATTCCTCATCCGATATTGGGTGTTGCCCTCAATCAACATTTAGGCCTTGTTAAACAACTTTGTAGTTTTGGGGATTATCTTGTACTAAAGCGTAGAACAAGTGTTCATCTTTGATTCCTTTGATATAAGCCTTGATGGTCTCTTCATTCGTAAATCATCGATTTCCAAACATGCATCGCTGAATCAATTTGTGAAGGATTTAAGAATCTCATTCGGTCTTTGTTCTATCAGGGTCAGATGATTAATGGTCTTCCTTGTTCTTATCCTGCTATGAGAAATTGATAAAAAACCATGAGAGACGATCGAGTCAGTGTTTAACCTATAAAACCATGTTGCTGCGGGAAAGACCCTACATAAAATCGCATCACCGACTATCTGCAACTGCATTGTTTCTTTGTAATGACTTAAATGCTCCCTAGGGTCGGTCGACCCATTGTAAGTGATTTTGGGTATTTTTAAATTTAGGGGGACATCTTCTTGTAGCACCACAAAGGAGAACAGAGAGGATTTTCGTTCGGCTAAACCCAAGTACTCGTCATCTCCAGATTCTTTGTCTAGACGTTTGTCCATCTCCTTGCGCATTTGTTCCATCAGTCGATCTAAACACTCTTCTCCCAATGGGGCCCGTCCATGTGCACCTTTTTTAGATCTGACCAGGTTTGTGGGAACGTAATAAGAATCGGAGTCATCCGTCGAAGGGCCAGTGTCAAACCCATCTCCTTGAGTGTGAGATTTGTCGGAAATAGCAATTCTTTCGTTCCTTCGGTCGTTTCCGATGGCGCTCTCCCTATCCATTTCCTCGTTGGTTTTTCTTGGAGTGCAGCGCTCATGAGGGAGATCACGGTTCCTACAGTTCTTTTTTCGGTGGATGGACTCGAGTGCGACGATTCTCTTCCCCCTCTCCTCTACTATTTTACGGTCTTCCTTTATATGAGTTAACAGGGATTTAATAAGATTTGTGTTCTCCTGCCCCCAGGCGTGTCATCATGTAGATCGCCGGTTCAGCACGTGGAGTGGCCATCGTAGAGGGGCCTGACAGATTAACATGGATGGGGTAGTATTAAGCCGGGAGCATTTGGTGCATGGCTTGAGCATATATCATGGGCAGAGCGCCAGGTCGACGTAGAATGCTTCTGGGATCTGGGAATCCTAGGGGTGGAGGAGGTGGCATAGTGGACCTTGGAAGCACTTCTCCTGAGGCATTCGTCACCGATGGGACTTGCTCGTTCTCCTGAAAAAGAGTTTTCTTTGTCTTGAGATCTGCGATTTTTTCAAGCGAGGGGTCTTCCGGAAGTGACTCCGTGGGTGAGGGCATGGCTTCTTGTTCAGTTCCCACAGACAGTGCCAATTTTTTATGCCTAAATCTTCGGTGCAGCTACGCTCGTCAGAGGCTAGCGAAGACCGGCTCCGAGCTTCCAAGGACAAGACTTGAAAGATAGATAAAACTAAGAGCGGTGAGGGTTTGGCCTCGTGTTAGTGCTCTGATACTTAAGTCAGAGAGTGTTTTTAGGTTTTCGAATTAGGGTTTTTGTGAGAATTGAGTCATATGTACCTTTAAATGAGAAAAGTGGTGAATATATAGTGGTTGTCTGTACGATCTAGGGTTTTGGTGACACGTACTTACGCACGTGTGTGGTGACATGTCAAGGTGCAATGCCTCTGCGATCGTGCGAGTATTTCGGGGGCCTCTTGTGCTCGCTCGTGGATTGCGGGAAGCAAATGTCGATCGGCGACTCAGCTCGGCTTGGCTGGATCGTGTCAGGTGGCTTAGAGTGGCAATTGTGTCATGCTCAACATAGTATACTTTCACCATTTGAAATTGAATGAATGAAAATTAGGAGAATTAGGAGTGTCTAAAACGTGATGAACTTGTCCAAATTATGGGCTACTTGCCATTTCTCAAATACTAGAAAGTCGTAAATTTTATTTCCATTCAACCTCAGTTTGACTCTTTAAGAGAATTATAAGCAACGTTTCAAATTCTTCATCGATGTGATGTGAATATATTTTCCTTGAGGAAGCGGGCTTTATACGGGACTCTGGAAATTAATGGGTAGATGATCTCAAACGGCTCCAAACACCAGCATATGGCCGCAGTTGTCACCTTATTACAAACTAGTACTAGTATCTGATCAGTTTGACATGGTAATAAACTTATTGAATAATATAAGTGTTTCCAGAACCAGAAGATTTTTCTCTAGCGAAGCGAGTATATGATCAGATTCGCATAGTATATAGCAAGATATCTTAAAGGCAGAATCTCATGTTTGGCTTGATGACATCAAAATTATAATGAAATAAATAAAAAATTTTAAACTCAAGATCTTCCATATCTCTGGGTTCTAACAACCATTTTGTAGAATATGTTCTTTGGTACAATATGTCCAAAAGATTTGTGTTTTCAATGGTGTTATGTCCATATGTTATTTTTTTTTCTTTTTTTGGTAAAAATTGTTTACAATTGAAATAATTGATAGCGGCTAACCTCAAACTGGTCTTGTTCAGTGCAATGGGGAAAAATAAGTTTTGTTCTAAGATTTAATCAAGTATATCATTAAAATTGGTAATGAAAAAAAAAAAAAAAAAAACTAATGGTACGGTCCACCAACAGGCAAGTCATTACCCGTGTTGACCAATTAAGTGCAATGGGACTTACGGTTTTATACATAGAAAGCGTTTCACGACCGACGTGAGATTTATGGGTTCCAAAATCCAGTCTAACTAGGCCCATCCGATGGGCCTCTCTCATGGCAGCTTCCTACTATTGCAATTTTCTTTTCTTTTTTTTTTCTTTTTTTTTTTGCCATAACTATTGCAAATGTTTAATACAATTATTATCTAACCATAACCATGTCGGAAGATATAGAAAACCAGATTTGAGGTTTGATTTGGAATGGGGTAAGCAAAACCGGGCAAATTACATAGGATTATTAAGATATTAGGTTCTCACGTCCCTTTCTTTTGAACTAAAAGTGGGCAAAGATTGTCTTAAACTAACCTTAATACTAGTACTTAGTAAAACACCAGAAAGGTGGGCAAAAGATACTCCAACATTTTTGTTCAAGGAACATCTTATTATAATAAAAGACCTAAACCAAAGAGAAATTATTAGGTGGGACGGACCCACCACGTCATTCATGGGACTAACAAATAGAATCTTGCCATGTCAAATGACCTCCTTAAATTTAGGCATGATTTTAGTCCAAGGTTTAACTCCCCTTTAAAATAAATTCTCTATAAAGGGTAAGTCCCCAAATTTGAGATATTATTGCAATAAGGTTTTTGAAAATTGATGAGTTGTCTTAATATAATTGGTCGGTCCCATAGATGACGTGATGGGTCCATCCCATCTAATAATATCTCCAAAGGAAAGTAGCAAAGTATAATCCAATCAAATAAAAAGTCAAAATGTTAATTACATTAACTTTGATTATTATCATGTGAATGTGAATCGGCCTAAAATGCAAGAAAACAATACATAGACTGCCTAACTGCACAACATATTATAAATGCCCATTAATGCTTTGATTTGATATTTTTATACATTAACCATATTGGCCTTATTTGAGGTAAAGTTTCCAAATTGAATGAAAATTCTTCGGGATTTGATTTGATTTCTCCACCAAATGGTAATCACGTGAATTGGGAGCAATAAATAAGAAATTCATTAGAATGACCCTCGCTTAACTTAGCTTATTTAAGGAATCAATAAAGAAATTTAGGCTACAGATACATGCTTTTAATTTATTAGCCTGCTCTTTTATAGTTGTTGTTAGGTGGCTGTTACAAGCATGGGCTGTGCCCTGTTTGTGACTTTGTGTTCATATTGAATTTGAGTGCCTTTTGTTTTTTTGTTAATGGTTTTCAAGTCAAAAAACAACCCAGAGTGAGAATCTGCAAAATTTTCGGGCGGGTAGTAAGAATTATCAAATATGGAGGTGGAGTCATCAACAATAAAGAATCATAAAGCAATGGATGAGCCAGCTAGTTTAGCCGCCAGAGCCCTCAGGCGCAGGCGCAAATGCAGAACCATCTGTTTTGCTTTGATTGGATTCTTGGTTTTCATCGTAATCTTGATAGTGATCTTAGCCTTCACCGTTTTCAAGGCCAAACGCCCTGTAACCACCATCGACTCCGTCTCCTTAGCCGACCTGAGATTTTCCCTGGATTTGGCCCGACTCCGAGTGTTGCTCAACGCCAGCCTCGACGTCGATCTTTCAATCAAAAACCCCAACAGAGTTGGGTTCAAGTATACCGACTCGGCTGCCCAGTTGAATTACAGGGGCCAGCAGGTCGGCGAGGTTCCGATTCCGGCCGGTAAGATTTCTGCGGATGAAACAGTTGCCATGAACTTGACGCTGATTCTCATGGCGGATCGCTTGATCTCAGATTCCCGGTTCTTTTCTGACGTGTCGGGTGGGCAACTGCCTCTCAACACTTTTACTAAGATTTCAGGCAAGGTTAATGTCCTCAATCTGTTTAAGATTCACGTTGTTTCTTCCACTTCCTGTGATTTCACTGTCTTCTTATCAAATTCCAGTGTTGGGGACCAAGCCTGCAAGTATAAGACAAAATTGTAATTTTGTCTCCATTTTTTTTCTTCTCTTTTTTGGATTATTATATATAAACTTTGCTTGTGAGTACTTTTCTGGTATAGCGGAAGATTTGCCTTGTAGCCGTATTCTTACTCTTCTTTTCACCTAGATTTTGCCCTCTGCTTTCACATTTCCGTTTTTCTTTTCTGAATTTTTTATAGATAGAAATAGAGAAGGTATATGTAATATGGATGTTACTAGTATTTCTTTGTTGAATTGCTAATAAAATAAATTATATGAGCATTTAAGTTTTGTTCAATTTAAACCATATGATTCAATTTAATTCTTGATTTGAATTTAGAATCCTGAGCTACCTGCTTGACCCTCAGTTCAGTTGGTAGTAGTATTAAAGTTTGCTTCAACAGTTGGGGTTCATTATGATTTGGTTTTTGCTTTTACAGTCTTTCTTGACCCCTAATTAAAGTCAAATTTTCGGTAGTTATGGATATCCATGGTGGTGATAGTATTGTGTGGCAGAACAGATCTGATAAAGCTGTTTACTGTGAGTATTCATTTGATTTAGCTTTGGCCAAAAAAAAAAAGACTGATTTAGCTAGTGATAAGGGTTTGGTTGAATCAGAGCATGGATTCTGAGATTCCTGTGCTCTGTTTTGCCAAGAGGAAGTGCAGTTTTCAGATTGTTCAGATATTCCAATCGCATAGCTTCTTCCTCTAACTAGTATCCTCTGCCTTTCTTGCATTTCTGTGCATGTAATGGTGTTTGCATGTTTTGGTTTCAAGCATCCTATAACTGAAAATCCTCAAGTAATTAAACATCATATGTAAATGTTTGTTATTGGCATTCATCTTACAGAGCCCTGTGGTCTATAGCATTATAACAAGACATTCTTGTTCAGAACTGAAAACAATTGTGGTGATGGTAGTTTTAAGCTGCTGCTGCTGCTAAATTATAGAAAATCATCTTACAGGATGTTGAGACATTTTTAATCTCACCTTTTGATAGAGGAAGAGAAGGAATGATGTTTGATGCACGAAAAGACTCGTGATGGAGATTGGGCTAAATTGGGTTAAAATGGGTCACCAATCCTTTCTTTTCTTTTTTCTTTTTTTTTCCCCCTTATTTCCCGGTAGAGCCAGGCCAAGCCCGAAAAGGAGAAAGAAACGCGACTACTTAGAACACTTGGCTGCCGAGTCCTACTAACATATGAATTTGTATACATATCTATACTATACTATATATATAAAAGTATGAGTTTTGTAAAACTTTTGAAATGTCTATTATACCCTTATTTAACTTTTAAAACGCCTATTATATCTTTATTTTTCTAACATATTTCTAAATTACTATTACATAATTATTTTTTAATTTTGTTAATTTGCATTTAATTAAATCTACAAAATATATATCTCAAATTTTGTTTTTATAGATTTCAACTTCTTGAACCAAACATTTCTAATAGACTAACAGCATTTAATTAAATCTACGAAACATATATCTAAAATTTACTTCAATCCAAACTAGAGCATAAGTTTTTAAAGATTTCAACTTTTTGAACCAAACGTTTCTAATAGACTAATACTAATAAATTTTAATTTTAATTTTAATTTTCTTATTTGCAACTTGGAATCCAGGAATAGCAAGTAAGATTTTGATAGGACCAGCTCCTTTTACCTACAAATTGCTTGATTGTATTTGTAGGTACATCGGCCGGCTGATTTGCATTTTAATTTTCATAATAATTTTGTTTTACGTATCTAATGTTAATAGATAAATTTTTAATTTTCTTGATAATTTTGATTAACAAATTACTTTTTAATTGAAATTTTATAATCATTAGACTTCTAACACTAATACTAACACTAAATATTTCAAATAGCTTACAAATTGCTTGATACATTGGCTGGCTAACTTGTATTTTAATTTTCATAATAATTTTGATTTACTTTTCTAATATTAATAGATAAATTTGCATTTTCATTTTCTTGATAATTTTAATTTGACAATATACAATATAACACAATACTTTTTAATTGAAATTTTATAATCATTAGACTTATAACACTCACTAACTATTTTTTGTATCCTTATGAAATTAAATTTCTTATTAGTATATATATATTAATAAGTTCTTCCTCATCATTATAAATTAATAAAAGTATTATTATTAAGTTTAAAAGTTAAAATAAATTGTCTAATCATTAATTATTAATCATTTTCAAAACTAATTAAGTTAAAAATTTATTTAAAATGTAATTACTGTGATTGACCTTCTTCAATTTTTGGAGTGTGTAGTAGTTTAATATATTAGAGTGTATAATAAGAATTTAAATTTTTTAAAAATAAAAAGAAGAGTAACATGTAATGATTTCCTTTGAGTTATAAAGTCAGAGGAGTTGCCGCAAAAAAAAAAGTAAAAGGAGTCAATCGGGTGGGTTGGACGGGTTTTGGGTCATCTAGGTCTAGGTCAAATGAGTTTCTCGGGTCATTCAGGTTTCGACTCATCTGGGTTCAGGTCATTTGGGTCTCCAGTTTGCAGGGTCTAGGGTCAGGGGAGTTCGGGTTTTGGTCTCAGGTTACTCGGGTTTTGAGTTATTCGGGTTTTGACTTTTTCAGGTATAGGACTCAGATTGATTGGGTCAGTCTTGGATTTTTTAATGTGTAGTTCTTAAATTTATTTAATATCTTTATTATTTGATTTGTTTTAGAATCCACTATTTAGCAAAATGCATATATGAGGTTAAAAAGTTGACATGTGTCCCTTTATGTATTACTTTTGAATATTAAATACATAATTAATTACTATGAAGTGAGGTATGTGTACAAATAAATATTTGTTATATAATATCTAAATTTATGTTCTTTCCTAAATAGAAAAAAAGTCAAGAAATTACTAATTAATTATTATTATTATTATTTATTCATTATGTAAAAAATCAAATTACTAATTTATAAATTTATATATAATAAATTATTCATATAACTGATTTAGTGTTTATTCATATATTAGTTGTTCATATAATGAAGTTTACCAAATTTAATCATAATAGGTAAAATTATAACAATAATATAAATTTTATTGAAGAAATGATAATTTAGAATGGTTAAAATTATAACAATGTGGATTTTATTGAATAAAACATAATTTTAGTTTATAATATTCTTGGGTCATCCAAATTAACTTATCGGGTCATTCAAATTACGGATTTGTCGGGTCTAGATAGGTTGGATTGAGATCGTTTACTTTAATTTCTCTGGTCAAATCGAGTTCGATCGGGTAATCAAGTTTGGATCAGGTTTTGACAACTCTACCTATAATTAATTAATTTCAATTATGATTTGAATTTTTTTTTAGTTTAAACAAAATGGATCACGTGCGTTACGTGGAAATGAAGACTAGTATAATATAAATATATATAAATTTATGTAACATCTCACTCACCAAACTGATCAAGTAGAGTCGATAATAATATGGCAAACTCTGATTTGTACTTCACCTGTGAGATCTGCATTGAACCCGTCAACATAAACAAGAAATTCAAGAACACGGCAATTGCACGCACAATTTCTGCTCCGATTGCATCTGCAAATATGTCGAAGCAAAAGTGGTGCAATCCCGATCCAACAACGCAAACATCACGTGCCCTGCCTTAAACTGCCGTTTGCCTTTGAACCCTCTCTCATGCAGGCCTATTCTCCCCGCCCATCTGTTCGATAAATGGTGCCAACTGCTATGCACCCAAACTGTTTTACAAAAGTACGAGCTCAGTAAAAGGTGCTATTGCCCGTACCCAGACTGCTCGGCTTTGGTCCTCAACGAGTGTAGCGACAACCCTACCCAATCTACATGCCCTAATTGCAAAAGGCAAATATGTTTCCAGTGTAAGACTCCATGGCATCCTGGTAAATCCTGCAATAACAACAACAGCGGCAAATCTCGCAATGATATTCTGGTCCAAAAGCTTATTAAAAAAAACAAGTGGACTAGGTGCCCTTGTTGTGGACATGCTGTGCAACGAATCAATGGCTGCCCAACTATCCATTGCAGGTAGCTTATACTCCCTACTCTTTTTTTTTTTTTCGGCATCATAGCTACTCTCTACTCTATTAATCTCTTTTTTGACGAAAAACTCTATTAATCTCTTTTGTATACAATTATTATTTTTTTTTAAGAAAGAAAAATATGTTTCGATGCCAAATTTTCAACTGAGCCCCACACAACACTATGTGTGTGCTGTTCATCCACATTTCAAACTCACCCGCGTTGAAACGCAATCATAGTTGTATCAAAAAAAAAAAAAAAGAAACGCAATCATAGATGTCATGTCACATGTGGTTTATGAGTTAAATTAAAATTGGTTTATGGTCGTGCAGATGTGGTCATAGCTTTTGCCATGTATGCGGAAAATCGATTGGTCGTTGCAATCACACTCACACGGACAATGTTGGATGTATCTTATTTGCTTTTTTTCTTACTATAGTTTTATTAATAGGTGTATATACTTATTTCTTGCTACACTTATAATATTCACACAATTCAAAATTGTAGATCTTTACATGTTTTTTTATTTATTTTCTTTGTTCATTTCCTTTTTTGCAGTCATATGCATTTCTCACTTTACTACCATAATCTGCTTCAAACAAAGCATCTTTTTTTCCCGATTAATTTCTTTGCTTGTTTCTATGCTTCAACCATGTTTTTCATAACTGAGCTGTCCAACGAACCGTTCAAGGGAACGGTCGGAACGGCTCGATGAATGAAGAAGTCAGATCACATAAAGGCATCTGGACTGTTGGGTTCAAAAGATTAGAAGTTTGAAAACTAAGGAAAATTTTGAAACAGAGAATGAAGAACAAAGAACAGAATTGATTGAAATTCAAGCCACAGTTTTAGCAGCTTGATCATCTTTCATTTATAATCAGATTTTTCAAAGATCATTACAAGTGGATTCAAACGTAATGATGAGATAAAAAGATAAGAAAGCAACAGATTGAAATTCAGAGAGCTTTAAGGTTAAAATGCTGAATTTTCATTGGTTGAAATGTAAGGCAAGCAGCTCTATGTAAGCCACTTGCATCTGCAGCTGCTTGCTTAATCAGAGTCTTCAAGTCCACTTGCTAAGTAGGTAGATTCAAAGCTTTTCATTGGTTTAAAAGGGCTGTTAAACCTTCTGCTGGTGTGAACAAACTCAGTAGCTATTTTGCAGCTTCAAAACAGTGAAAATAACTAAAATAACTAACTTGAAACTGGAGCAGTTAAGCAACAAGATCCAACAATCTCCTCCTTGATTGGATAACTGTAAACTCCAAGCTCCTTTCTCAATTTCTCGAACCTTGCAGTAGGAAGAGCTTTGGTAAGGATATCATCAAGTTGTTCTTCAGTGCTGCAATGCTCCAAAACCACTTTATTAGCCTGCTGTGCTTCCCTCACAAAATGGAACTTAATTTTGAAATGCTTTGTGCGACCATGACACACTGGATTTTTTGAAATAGCTATTGCTGCTTGATTGTCATAGTAGATCACAATAGCTTCTCCAGGTTCTTCATTAACATCACACATAAGCTTCTTCAACCAAATGGCATGATTCACAGCAGATGCAGTTGCAATATACTCTGCCTCAGCTGTGGATTGTGCCACTGTCTCTTGCTTCTTGGAATTCCAGCTAAAGACACCTGCTCCAAGAGTGAATAGATGATCAGTGGTGCTCTTCATATCATCTGGTGACCCTGCCCAGTCACCATGCACAAAACCTGTTAAGTTCACTTCTGCAGTTCTTCTAAGTAGAACCCCAAGCTCAGCAGTGCCATTGAGGTACCTGCTCTAAAATGCATCTCAGATGGTGAATGCATAAATCTGGAAAGCAAGCTAACTGCATACATAATATCCGGCCTAGTTGCTATTAAGTACAACAAAATCCCAATCAGACTTCTGTACACATTCTGATATGCCTTATTTGATCCATCCTCTCTACTAAGTTTCTCACCTACTGACAATGGAATGGAGACAGGCTCTGAATTCTCCATTTTAAACTTCCTCAACAACTCTTTGCAATATTTTTGTTGACAAATAAAAATACCAGATTCAAACTGGAAAACTTCCATACCTAAGAAGTAGTTCATAAGGCCGAGATCATGAATTATCTCAAATTGCTTCAACATCTCCCTTTTGAACTCTTCAATTAGACCATCATTGTTACCAGTCAAGAATAAGTCATCTACATACACCAACACAATTAACAAATCACTGTCAGATTTTTAACATACAAAGTTGGTTCACTTACACTCCTCTAGAAGCTATTCTTGGCAAATTGCTCATCAAGCCTCTTATACCAAGCTCTTGGCGCCTGCTTGAGGCCATACAATTCTTTCTTCAACAAGAAAACATTTTCTTCCTTTCCTTTCACCTGAAATCCAGCAGGCTGCTCAACATAAATCTGCTCCTTCAATCTGCCATTAAGAAAAGCTGACCTTACATCTAACTGAAGCACTTTCCACTGTTTTGAGCTGCAAGTGCAAGCATGAATCTGATTGTATCATGCCTTGCCACTGGTGCAAATGTCTCAGAATAGTCAATTCCAAACTTCTGAGCATACCCTTTCACCACCAGCCTTGCTTTCAATCTGTTGACACTGCCATCAGGGTTAGTTTTAGTTCGAAAAGCCCATTTGAGGCCAATTACCTTCTGATGTGCAGTTTTCTCAACCAACTCCCATGTCTGGTGCTTTTCAATCATGGCAAGCTCCTCCTCCATTGCTTTTCTCCAACCAGCAGATTTCAAAGCTTCAACATGATCTGCAGGTTCATGAATAACTAAGAAACAAGAATCATAAACCTCAGATATAACAACTTGGTTGGAGATATTCCGAGATATATTGTGTCTCTTTTAAGTGATTATGCAGATGTGTCTCCTGAGGAAATTCCTAGTGGATCACCAGCATATAGGACAAATCCTGATGAGACTAAGGAGTTGGAGAAACAAGTTGGAAAATTGCTTGAAAAAGCGTATGTGCGATATAAGAAAGGTAAGGAGAATATAGTGGCTGATGCATTATCAAGGAGATATGTGTTACTTTCCACACTTGAATCTAAATTTCTAGGATTTTAGCATATTAAAGACTTGTATGCTTTGGATGCTTATTTTGGTGATATCTATAAAGCATGTGTTAAATCTGGTTTTGGAAAGTATTATATGTATGTTTGTTTAAAGAATCTAGATTATGTATTCCTTATTGTTCTTTGCGTGATGTGCTTATGAGGGAATCACATGAAGGGGGTTTAATGGGTCATTTTGGTGTTGATAGAACATATGAGATCTTGCATGAACACTTCTTTTGGCCTAAAATGCGATATGATGTAGGAAAGCATGTTTCTAGTTGTATTGTATGTTTGCAAGCTAAATCTACATCTAAACCTCATGGATTGTATACACCTTTACCTATACCTCATGAACCTTGGACACACATTAGCATGGATTTTTTGTTAGGTTTGCCTCGTTCTAGGAGAGGTAAAGATTCTGTTTTTGTTGTGGTTGATAGGTTTTCTAAGATGACACACTTTATTGCATGTTCTAAGACTGATGATGCCATTAATGTAGCTGACTTGTTCTTTAGGGAGATAGTTAGATTACATGGAATGCCTAGAACCATTGTTTCTGATAGAGATACTAAGTTATTAAGTCATTTTTGAAGAACTTTATGAAATAAGCTAGGTACTAAATTAATGTTTTCAACAACATGTCATCCTCAAACTGATGGACAAACTAAAGTTGTTAATAGAACTTTATCTACCTTGCTTAGGGCTTTAATTAAAAAGAACTTAAGAACTTGGGAGGAATGTTTGCCACATGTTGAATTTGCATATAATAGAAGTATACATAATACAAGTGGATATTAACCTTTTGAGATTGTGTATGGTTTTAATCCTTTGACTCCTTTGGATTCGATGAGTTTACCTTTGAGTGTGCAAGTTGACATGGATGGTAAAAGAAAGGCTGAATTTGTTAGAGATCTTCATGAGAAGGTTAGAGCAAACATTGAGAAGAAAACACAACACTACATGAAGATGGCTAACAAGGGACGCAAGGAAGTTATCTTCGAGCCTGGAGATTGGGTGTGGTTACACTTAAAGAAGGAGAGGTTTCCTAAGAAGAGGAAATCCAAGCTTTTACCTCGTGGAGATGGTCCATTCCAAGTGTTGGAGAGGATTAACAACAATGCCTACAAGCTAGATCTTCCTAGTGAGTATGGTAATGTAAGTGCTTCCTTTAATGTTGCTAACTTGTCTCTTTTTGATAATGATGCAGATTTGATGACAAATCTTCTTCAAAGGGGAGGAGATGATGCGCCCAAGGCTGATCATGGACTTGTACGTGACCATGGAGGGCATGGACAGGATGTGCATGGGCTGCATGGAGGCATGAAGATGCAAGGAGACCAAGGAGGTCAAGATGTATTTGCACCAAAGCTCAACAATATGCCAATTGAACCATTGAGCTTGCCTAATGGTCTGATGACAAGATCAAGAGCTAAGAAGTTCAAAGATTCACTCATGGGGTTTGTTCGAACTCATCTTGAAAATATAAAGTCCCTCGAAGTTCAATTGAAGACATTTGGAGATGATTTGAGCAAGGCAAAACCACCCAAAGACAAGTTCATTACTTTACTTGTTTTTGAAACCTAATTGAAGTTTCTGGCCTTATTTTTCTTTATGGCCTAACCCTAACACTATATAAGGGGTTCTATTGCTTCTTGTAAACCTAAGTTAAGTTTATCAATCAAATTGAGTGTTTATCACCTATTGAGAATTTAGCTTCATTGTTCTAGTTTGAAAATACTTAGGATTTCTTCAATCTTGTAGAGTCCTAACAAACAATTAGATAGTGATTATCTAATTGTGAATCTTGTGATCTTAGGTTGTCAATCGCAGGTCTAATTGATCATCTAAGGCTAACGAACGAAGATTGGATCCTTGGGAAGAATATTGATTTCAACAAGTCTAGAAGTTGGGTGATTCAAGTTGATCATTGGCAGGTCTTGATGGTGGATTTGAACCAATAACAGCTAGATTCGTATCACCACTATTATGAAAATAACTAACTCCGATCCTCTCCACTATATTACTAAAACTATGAAAATAATATTACTAAAACTATGATAATAACTCGGGAGAAAATCCTGATCTCCACTAATGAACATTTGTGGGAGGTCTACTAATCTCTCTCAACCAATTTAACGGTCTACATTCTTTCATCTACCAAAACGCAAGTTTCATTTATTCATACCGTCTGTTGCTCTTTATTGCTTTTTTTTTCTTTTCATCTTTAACAGTCATATTTCCCTCGACCCATAACCCAAGTTACATGATTAATTTGTTAATTCCATATAATTTTTGATGATAACAAAACATTCATCATCCTATGTCTAATCAAGTCTATTAATAGAATGTTTGGTTCGTTGTAAGTAATTGGGAGAACGAAAAGTCAATTTGGATGGTAATGAATTGGGTAGTAATTGATTTTCAATAGTTTGGTTCACTTGAATGGAAAATAATAGGAAATTATGGGCGTCCAGGACTGACTTGAAACGAATAACTCAACCGGTTGTGTCGGTTTTGGGTTTGGCGGGTCGGTCCACTCGGGTAAGGCGGGTTGCTCGGTGCAACCGAACTAAACGTCGGTGTCTCGGTTGGATACCGAGTTCGGATATTGAAACCCGAAACCGACCGAGAACCCGACAAACCCGTTCTTCATTTGAATAATATATAATATATATTATTTATATAATACTCTCTCTGTCCCTAATTATAAGTCCCTTCTAAAAGGTTTTTCTGTCCCAATTTGTAAGTCCTTTTAGCAAAACCAATGCATATTTATTAGTTATTTTCAAAACTAATCTTGCAAGTGGTAGTATTAGTTAAGAGAGTAAATAGGAGGAGACAGAGTAAGTGGCAGAAAGAGAATATGGGCAAAAATAGAATAAGAAGGTAAAGTTACATAAAATTTTGAACCATAACTAATTTTCTTAAATTTGATGATATAATTAAAAGGGACTTATATTTAGGGACAGAGGCAGTATATATATATATATATTAACTTAAAATCAGAAACGTTAAAAGAAAAAAAAACATTCTTTTCTTTTCTTATTTTCTCTCTCACTCTCTCGACCAAATCTCTCTCTTCTTCTTCTTCGATTCGAATTTCCAATGTTGGCTTCTTCTTTGATTCGGTTCTTCAAAAATCCCCATCCCTCCAACCTTTTTCTTTTCTGAAACATATCCCCAATTTGAAAAATTGGAAACCTTAAATCAATTTTTGGTTCAATTTTCTTTTCTTCTCGTCTGAATTTGATAACCTTGATCAATTGGTACCATGTATTCTGGCGTCAGGTTTGTTTCCTCATCCAAGCTTCCCTACCTTGAAAGCCTGTTTAAGAATTGGTTAATTGTTGAATGTCAAAATTTCTTTTTGTTTCCCATTAAGAAAGCTTTGAAACTGATATGACATGGTGACTTCACAAGATCTCCAAGCTCTTCCCTGACTGGTGAGTATACTATAACCTCTCCAAGCTCTTCATTTGAATGTTTTCTTTTGTGGACAAACAATATCGACTTGGATATGGGATTCATGCATAGCAGTGAGAATAAGGAATGGCTTTGGGGTTGAAGTTTCATTGAATCGAAGATTGCGAATGTAAGATTGCAAAACAGAGGGGTTTTCAGGAAAGAAGATTGTAGCAGAGATGGATGAGAAGGTGGCCTTGTTTGGTGTCGGCTTGTGAAGTGTTTTTTTGTTCCTTACTTCATTTTCTGTTTTTTTTTGTCTCTGAATGGCTGAATTATATTTGAGTTTCAAAATCGACTAACCTGACCTACTACACCAAAACTGACTTTGTCGGTTTCCTTTGGTTCCTACCAAGGTCGGGTCGATGCTCGATCCCAAAATATATCCCTCGGTTTTGGAGTAGAACCGACCCGATGGACACCCCTATTGGAGACAATTGGATAAATGAATGTGTTGGAAATAAATACCAAAGTACCAGTTTACCCTTGGTCTTCTTCTACATTATACGTATCTCTTCTCTTCACCATATTTATTGTTCTGGTTTTTCCCTTGCTTCTGGCTGCTCACCAACGACGACGACCGATTCTACTTGTCGTTCCGTTTTGTAGCCAATTTGGGGTTTGGTGGGTTTCTTTTTCTTCTTATCCCAAGCTTCTTGATTTTCTGGTGATTTTGGATTTTTCTAGACAGTTTCTATAGATTTGATAGTGAGACTTTCTTCTCTCTCTCTTCTAGCTTGAATTAACAAGGAAGTAAGACCCACTTCAGTCTGGGGGAATACTGTTTTCTTAGTTAGCTGGTGATTTGTCATGTTTCTTGGATGAGTATGCTCCATGTATTTAGGTTTGGCGAGATTGATGACCGATTCTACTTGCCGTTAACTATTCCGGTACCATGAACAAGTTAATGGTCGCACCGGCCAAAGGTAGAAGAAACTGCGTAGTAATTTATCTCTCATCTATAATGTTGGAATTAAACTAAAAATACAAGGATAGAAATATCATAAAAATAATGCCTCAATTCGGTAGAACTCGTAATTTTCAATTCTTTGGGTTTAGTGCTGAATTGGAATTACAGGACATCCCATAATTTAGGTGTATTTGCAACTCCGAGGAAACAACAATTAAGTGAACCAAACCCATGAAATTTGAGATGCGCTAAATTGGGGCGGAATGAATTGACAATTCGGTCGAACCAAACACGTTGTAAGTGTGTAGGCTTTAATGAAAAACATTTAAATTCAATTGGAGCTCGAAATCGAATTTGGAGAAGTGTTTCAAAGACTATTGAAGCTTAGATAAGCATTTAAAAAGAATTCCTTGAAGATATATTCAAATAAATTCAAATACTAAAGTTTGGAAAATAAGGATTTTTAGTGGATTGTAGCTGGTCATATAACTAATTTAATTTTAGTGATTATTCATATAATTATTGTTTATATAATGAAGTTTAGCAAATTTAATCATAATTTATAATAGGTAGAATTATGAAAAATAATATAAATTTTATTGAAAAAATCATAATTTAGGATAGGTAATTATAGTATTATACGATGTAGATTTTATTGAATAAAAGATAATTCTAGTTTAATTATAATATTCACGGGTCATTCGGGTCAGATCATTCCAGTCTTGAGTCACAGGTCATTCGTATAATCGTATCACGGGTCAATCTCGAATCATTTGGACACTCGGGTTTCAGGTTGGACGGATTGGACGGATTTGAGTCATTTCAAGTTAGACGGGTTTCAGGTTGGACGAGTTGGGCGGGTTACGGGCTTCGGGGTAGGTTTTGGGAGCTCTACCTCAACCATTCCAAGATGCGGAAGCAAGCAACAAAAAGGAGAAAAGTTCACCTGTGAGCTCTGCATTGAAGGTGATGAAAACAACAAATTCAACAACGTTGTTTTTGCGACTATGAGAAAAATTACAACACCAAAATTCCTGCTTTGGCGGCTGATGAAAGGGGATTAGTTTTCCCTAGGGATTTTAAAATTTCTTGGTAAAAAAAAAACAAAAAAATCGCATTAGTGTCAGTACTATCACTAGCCGCCAACAACTAAAAATCCTAAAATGGGAAACAAGCTCCAAAAACTGAAGCAAAGCAATCAAATTGAAGAAAAATCAAAACCCGAAGAGCTCGATTCAGACTTCACCTGTGAGATCTGCATCGAACCCATCGAGGCAAACAACAAATTCAACAACAAGGGCTTGTGCAAGCACAATTTCTGCTCCGATTGCATAGCTAAACATGTTGAAGAGAAGGTAACGGGACTCAAAATGGCAAACATCGATTGCCCTGACTTGGACTGCAAGTTTCCTCTGGATCCTCTTTCGTGCCGGCCCATTCTGTCGAAACCTCTGTTCGATCAATGGTGTGAACTCCTCTGCGGCGAAACTCTATTGCAAGAGTACGAGCTTAGTAAAAGGTGCTACTGCCCATACCCAGACTGCGCCGCTTTGGTGGTGAACGAGTGCAACGATAAGCCTAGAAAATCTACATGCCCTAATTGCAAGAAGAGTTTTTGCTTTCAGTGCCAGAGTCCATGGCATGCCGGATATCGCTGCGGCGAGACCCACATCGAGAAATCTGCCAACGACATACTGTTCGGGAAGCTTGTTGAAGAACAAAAGTGGACTAGGTGCCCCAAGTGTGGACATGCTGTGCAGCGAACCACTGGCTGCCAAGTAATCTTTTGCAGGTACCTCCCTCAAATCAAATCCCTACTCTCTCTAATTGCTTGCATTATAGAACAATTAATTATAGAAATTAATCTTACTTGAATTCTGTTTCAAGAGATGGGGAAAACATTTTATATATATATCTAGTTAAATCCACTATTCCCCTGTTCTAATGAGGTAGCCTTTTTTCTTAATAGAAGGAATTGGGTGAACAGGGAAAAGCACAAAAAAAAAGTAGATTAATGAAGATCATATTATTCATATCTTATCAAGGATATAAGACATGTGGTTTACGAGATTGAGATATATATGAAGATTGTAGTACTAAAACTTTGGTTATATGGCTATATATATGCAGATGTGGGCGTATGTTTTGCCATGCATGCGGACAAGCAAACCATAGTGGTCAAAGTTGCAAGCACATTCGAAATGAGATGAGTACAATTTTTGTATTTTTAGTTGTAATTATAGGTTTAATTGTAGGTTTTTTAACAGGATTAGTATATTTAGTTCGCTATATAGTTCATGCAATAGGCTAAGCTTTAAGTTGATTTCTTCTTCCTTGAGTTGTATGGAACCTTATGCTTAATTCTCCTCATTGGTTCTTTCTAAATAGTAATCTATAATTTTGGGGTATATAAACAAGTAGCAAACTTTTTGCTTTGTTACTCTGGCCGTGGTAGAGTTCTAGGGTGCTACCAAATTTGCTGACTCCCCAGTAATCCTTCTAAGCAAAAAGATGAAGAGAATATTGAAGTCTACTTGAAAATTAGCTAATTTGCAACAACAACAGAATGTTGTCTCTAGCGACTAGCAGTTGAATGTGTTGTGTTGTACAAAGGCAGGCATAATTTCATCTCAAACACCGTCGAGTAAATTTTCAACTTTTAAGTAACGTGATTGGACATTTGGTTGATAGTAGAGTGTTTCACTCTTAATTCTAGTGGTTAGGATTCGATCTCTAACCACTACCCAAAAAAAAAAGTTTTAACCTAGGGGGTATAAAAGTGTTACTAACTTAGAAATCTAGAGGGATGAGGTCAGCTGGCCCCGAAAATTAGTGTTAACTTGGGTTTAGAAGTATTATTAACCTAGAATACTAATGGGATGAAAAATCAAGTCAGCTGTACATAAATAAAACCAAATAAGGGTAAAGAGACTCTTTGCGCGTAATTGCTAGCACAAATGGTAGAGGGAAGAATATCCATATATAGATGTGGATGATTTGACGAAAGAGAATATCAGTTGATGGTCACAAGCCAAATCCTAGAGTAGTCCCAGCTGACATGAAATGAAATATACAGAGCAAATTAAAATGAAGCAACCCCAAAAAGAAGAGAGTGATTCATGTGAGATCTGCGTCGAACCCATCAAAGCAAACAACAAATTCAACAACCGCAACATCTGCAAACACAACTTCTGCTCCAGTTGCATAGCGAAATACATCGAAGCTAAGGTGGTCCAATTCAACCTTGCCAATATCAACTGCCCCGCACTGGGCTGCAATTTTTTGCTGGATCCTCTCTCGTGCAGGCCTATCATCTCAAGCCATCTCTTCCAAAAATGGTGCGATCTTCTCTGCAGTGCGGTTGTTTTACAATACTACTCCAGCAATTCCGTTTACTGCCCAAATCAAAATTGCTCGGCTTTGATCGTGAACGAATGCAAGAATCATGAACCGACGAAATCTAGCTGCCCAAATTGCAAAAACATGTTGTGCTTCAAATGCAAAACCCAATGGCATGCCGGTTCTCCATGCAGGGAGAAGAGAGAGTTCAGCGACCGGAACGAGCTTCTAACCAGGAAGCTGATCAAACAAAACGAGTGGACTAGGTGCTCTAATTGCCGACATTTCGTTGAGCGGAATGGTGGCTGTATTCTTATACATTGCAGGTACGTATTTTTTTTTTTTTGGGTATTTGAGATTACTAGGGATGGAACCTAGTCCAATGATTGGCATAACTTAATGGTAAATATCTTATACAAGAAAGTAATTACTACTATGTAGTAGTATAATCTTAAATTAAATGATTTATTTTATGGAATGATGATCAGATGTGGACATGTATTTTGCCATGGATGTGGAAAAGCAAACAAAGCTGGAGGTGGAGTGCGAACTTGCTGCGACAAAATGCGTCGAGACTATTTACAGTGCCATATCTTTTCTACTTCAATTATCATTGTCCTTTGTTTAGCTTTTTTGGCCACATTATTGTCCTTTTGTTTAGCTTTTTTGGCCACATTATTGTCCTTTGTTTAGCTTTTTTAGTAGGAGTAGTATTTTACTTGGCCATTGGCCTGCTATCCAAACATGATTTGCATTTATGGTACGTAGTAGGAAATAAAAAGAATTGACTTAATTGAAATGCATGAATTAGCCAATATTAATATTAATCTGTGGAGGTCAACAATGCATGGGATTTTCTTGCCAAGGCAAATGACACCTCCTTTTGTCCACTAACAGTAGAAGGGCAGAGGAATACTTAAGTTGTAAGTTTGTTTACACGAGTCTAACAGGCTTTCCTATTCATTTTTGGATGCATAAAAATCAAATTAAACTAATTAAAGCCCTTAC